>BTHU01000006.1:25088732-25303732 GCA_036184795.1 Tokudaia tokunoshimensis
AGAAGGGGTATTGAGGAACAGAACATTCACTTTTAATCAGGCACTAGTAATCAGCCAGCTAAAAGACTAACCCTGCAGTTCTTTATCCTCCTGGGGGGGCGGGGGGGGCTAGATGAGGGGCACGTGCCAATATCGCCTGTAATTCTGAAAGGTCAGCTTGGGCTAAAGTTGGGATTTGCTCATTTAGTCAAAAGAAGAGTTTAATCATGGTCTGTTCTCTTAGACTTTTTTTTGCTTTCGGTTTTGTTGTGGTTCTGTGGGTTTGTTTCTTTGATTCTTTCCTTAATGCTTGAACTGATCCTCCTCCTTTCCCTTCTGAGTGCTAGGATACCAGGCAGGCGCCACGATGCCAGTTAGCCCATTCAGCTATATTAAAGTTAACCATGCAAAATGGTTCCTCCTGCATAGCTGCTTCCTGTAGTAGAAATTATCCAGTAGTCTTTTTCCTGTTAGCTAAAATGAGTTTGACTATTTCATTTAGTTTGTATTTTAGCTGTCAACTTTACTGTTTCGGCTTTTATGTTTTTTGTTTTGAGACATGGTTTCATGTAGCCCAGGCTGACCCTGTCCTTTCCCTCCTACCCCATCTTCCAAGTGCTAGGATTATAGGCTTTTACATACCCGGCTGATAATTATGTTGTTTAAAATATTAAAATCAGTTAAAAATTTTAACACATATTTTAAATAGAAACTCCTGTTGTGACCAGGTTCTAACCTTTGAGGTCCTTTTGGTTTGTTTTTGAAACTGGGTCTGACACTGTAGCCTCATTTGTTGACCATGAGGAAATTCTCCCACTTTTCCAAGTGTTGGAATTTCCCATGTGCCTTTTTGCTTTATTTTTGATACAGTGTCTCACATTATGTAGTCCAGGCTGACCTCAGACTCATACATGACACTCCTTCTGACCTGACAGTCTTTCTACCTCAGCTTCTGGAGTTCTTGAATTACAGGTGTGAACAAGCATGCCAAGCTCCCTCTTACCTAATTCTATGAGGGAAATGAGGTGTGGGGGCTTGAGGATACAGAAGATGTGAATGAAGTAGTGGGGCGGGAGAAGGGAATGTACTGTGAGAGTAGGCCAGCTAGGGTCTCTTGGCGTGCCAGCGATGGGTGTGTTGTAGTTTCATGTTCATGATGAACATGTACAGCCTGGGCTTTTCCAAGTAAATGCAGAATATGAAGGAAGTTGTTTGTTTGTATGAGATGAATTGTAACGATTGCCTAGAATTAAGTTTACGTGATGAAGGGTGGAAGCCAGTCATGGTATTCCAGAGTGTTGAGACTATCTTGGGCATTACAGTGAGATCCTACCATTTTGGTTACTTGGAGGGAATTTGTCAGCATGTTTCAGACAGGGCTCACTGGATATCCTGAAACTTGGAAGTCCTCATGCCTCTGTATCTTTAATGCTGGGATCATAGGTGCAAGTCACTGTGCCTGGCTCTGACATTTCACCTCTTTAAAAAAAAAAAAAAGGATAAACAGGTTAGGATCTTGAAAAAGTGTGGTAAAATTAAAGGATTTAAAGTTTTATGGGATACTCTGGGTGGCGGTTTCACACACCTTTAATCCTAGCACTTGGGAGCCACAGGTGGGAGGATATCTGTGAGTTCCAGGCCAGCCTGGTCTACAGAGGTAGATTCAAGACAGCAGGGCTACAAGGGAAATCCCGTCTCAGAAAACTAAGACAAAATCTTATGAGATTGGAGGATTGTAGACTAGAGTGGCTGAGAGAATGAAGTGAGTGGGGCATTTAGCACCACACAGGCAGGACTGGCAGTACAGCTTAGTGAGGAAAGGTGCTTGTGTCTAAATCTGAGCACCTGAGTCCAATCCCTACAACCCACAGGGTGGGAGGGGAGAACCAACCCCTTCATGTTCTCCTCTGACCTCCTCATGCCTACCTTGGCATGTGCACCACCCAGCACACATATACTCAACCCACATAAGATAAACAGTATAGGAATGTGTTAAAAGAATTTTAAAGAACTGTATAAAATAAGTGGGGATTCATAGTGCTTGTAGTTAATATATTCATAGAAGTGAGTTTTTTCATTATGGAAAAGAACAAAGAAGAGTTTGAGAACCTAAGAGCCAAGGCCAGGAGGGTTCTTTATCTGAACAGTATTATTACTGCTCTACATGAGGGTGTTTTCACAGGAATGTTTGCCTCTGGGTTGAGACTAAGTATTTATATAGTATATTCTACTTACAGCACAAATTATTGAAGCTGATATAAAAATTAAAAGTTGAAAATCTAACTGTGCTATTTCAAGAACAGGATTATTCCCTCTGGATGTGTGTGTGCTCCCCACCCCTGTTTTCAGGGACAGAATACAGGGTTTTCATGTTAGGCAGGTGTTGTACATTGTGTCAGCCCTTCACTGGGGGGTTCTAGGAAGGTGCTCTACAGATGAGCTGCACCCTCAGGTTGAGAGTAGTACTTGAAATCTTGAGATGCTTCTTTTTTTAGATCAGTTATTTCCTAATCTGGGGCCCATGGATAGACTTTGAAAACTGTATGCACAATTTTTATATGTTGTTGCTGGAGAAAGTGTTCATAGAGTTCATTAAAATATTTGAGAACCACTAATGCATATGGAAACATAAAGCTAGCTGTGTATCAAAAGCATCTAACATTCAGAGGACTGTAGGCTTTTGTTGCAGTGCTGGAGGTAGAACCCAAGTCCTCACATATTATAGAGAAGCATCCTACCACTGAACTGTACAGCTCCACAGTGCACATTTTGGGACATGGGGGACATTGAGATAGTCTAATGTGAGTCAGGATGTCCCCAAACTTGGTATGTAACAAAGATAGGCTTTAAATTTCTGATTTTCTTGCTTCCACCTCCTAAGTTTGGGGATCGCTGATACTGCCTTCACCACATCGGTCAAGTGTAGCTTTGCTTTCAGACAGGTCTTACTGTGTTGTAACGCTGGATGTGTGGCTTTACAGTGCTTAGATAGTGCTTGCTACACATAGTCTTCAAAAGTAATTTTGCTCCTGTTCTTAAATTTTAGTATATGACTCTCAATCCCTCTACCAAGAGGAGGAATACTGGATCTCCAGACAGGAAGCCCTCAAAGAAACCTAAGAGAGACAGTTCTTCTCTGAGTTCCCCACTAAACCCTAAGCTGTGGTGTCATGTGCACTTGGAGAAGTCGTTAAATGGCCCACCACTCAAAGTGAAGAACTCAAAGAATTCCAAGTCTCCAGAAGAGCATTTGGAAGAGGTGATGAAAATTATGTCCCCCAACAAGCTACACAGCTTCCACATTCCTAAGAAAGGCCCATCCACCAAGAAGCCAGGGAAGCACAACGACAAACCTCTGAAGGCCAAGGGCAGAGGCAAAGGCATCCTGAATGGACAGAAATCCACAGGCAACTCCAAATCACCCAGCAAGTGTGGGAAGACTCCTAAGACCAAAATGAAGCAGATGACTTTGTTGGATATGGCCAAAGGGACTCAGAAGATGACCCGCACCCCACGGAGTTCTGGGGGTGTGCCAAGGTCTTCTGGTAAACCTCATAAACACTTGCCTCCTGCAGCTCTGCATCTGATTGCTTATTACAAAGAAAATAAAGACAAAGAGGACAAGAAGAGTGCTCTGTCCTGTGTTATCTCCAAAACAGCACGTCTCCTCTCCAATGAAGATAGAGCCCGTCTTCCAGAAGAGCTCCGGGCTCTTGTCCAGAAACGCTATGAGCTCCTAGAACATAAAAAGAGGTGGGCCTCTATGTCTGAAGAGCAACGGAAAGAATATTTGAAAAAGAAACGACAGGAGCTAAAAGAGAGGTTGCGGGAAAAAGCCAAAGAACGGAGAGAGAAAGAAATGCTGGAGAGGTTAGAAAAGCAGAAACGATTTGAAGACCAGGAGTTAGGTGGCAGAAACCTTCCAGCATTCAGGCTGGTAGATACTCCTGAGGGGCTCCCCAACACTCTTTTTGGGGATGTGGCCCTGGTGGTGGAGTTCTTGAGCTGTTATTCTGGGCTGCTCTTGCCTGATGCTCAGTATCCTATCACTGCTGTGTCCCTAATGGAAGCCTTGAGCGCAGATAAAGGTGGTTTTCTGTACTTGAACAGAGTGCTGGTCATCCTGCTACAGACATTACTTCAAGATGAAATTGCAGAAGACTATGGAGAACTGGGAATGAAGCTGTCAGAAATCCCCCTCACCCTGCATTCTGTCTCAGAGCTGGTCCGGCTCTGCTTGCGCAGGTGTGACGTCCAGGAGGACAGCGAAGGCTCAGAAACAGATGACAATAAAGATTCTACACCATTTGAGGACAACGAGGTACAAGATGAATTCCTAGAGAAGCTGGAGACATCAGAATTCTTTGAGCTGACCTCAGAGGAGAAGCTACGGATATTGACAGCTCTGTGCCACCGGATCCTCATGACATACTCTGTGCAAGACCACATGGAGACAAGACAGCAGATGTCTGCAGAGTTGTGGAAGGAGCGGCTTGCTGTGCTGAAGGAGGAGAATGATAAGAAGAGAGCAGAGAAGCAAAAGCGGAAGGAGATGGAAGCCCGAAATAAAGAAAATGGCAAAGAAGAGAACATGCTAGGTAAAGTGGACAGGAAAAAAGAAATTGTGAAGATTGAACAGCAGGTGGAAGTGGAAGCAGATGACATGATTAGTGCTGTCAAGAGCAGAAGGCTGCTTAGCATGCAAGCTAAGAGGAAGCGGGAGATCCAGGAGAGAGAAACAAAAGGTAACATTTGTCCTGAGAGGTTCAGGAAAGCCCTTTCATGGTACAAGAACAGAAAGTATTAGAATAATAGTAGGGTATCAGTCATAAACTAGCACTCACTAAGATATTTTTGTTTTCTCATAGTTTTGAGATAAGGTCTTAATTAGCTCAGCCTTTCCTGAAACTTACTTTGTTGCTAAGCTTCCAGCCTCATCCTCCTGCCTCAATCTACAGAATGTTAGGATTACAGGCATGAGCCTCCATGCTTAGCTCAACAGCTTTGTGTGCTTGCATACAATTGGTGTGTGCAATCATGCATGTGTGTTTAGGTGCTGGGGAGATGCTCTTGCAGGGGAAGTTCACAACTACTTCCAAAGAACCCAGCATTCCCTTCTTGCCTCCACAATCATGCAAGTGGTGCATAGACATATGCAGGCAAAACACCCATACATACTTACTAAATGAATAAATATTTGAGGGACCTGAAGCTAGTAGCAAGTCATGAAGTAATAACCATGTATAGACAGCAGTGATTGTGTTGTGGCTGGCTGCATGTTCATAGACTGTCTCTTTTTGTTACTGTGCTGGTTTGTTTGTTTGTTTTGAGATAGTCCTACACTGTAGCCCAGGTTGCCCTAGAATTTAAGGAAATTCCTCTGCCCTGGAATTGAATATGTACGCCAGAGCATTTTTCTGAGAGGTTCATCTGTGTTATAGCATGTAAAACAATATGTTGGAAGAAATCAAGACATAAAAGACAATAATCTTACTTAGTTGCAAACTGTTCTCACCATCCCAGAAGAAACCTCGAAAGGCATTCCTTGTTCTTAGCCTCTGACAACTACCGGTCTCTCTGGATTTATGTGCTCTGTGCATTTCATTTAAATAGATTCTCATTGGGCCAGTAAAAGAACTCAGTGTCAGTTCCTGCCACACCTAGCAATTTGAGATTGCTCCTGGGACCCAAGGAGCAGAAAGTGAGAACTGACTTCCACAAGTTATTCTCTGACTTTTACACATACAGGATAAATAAATGTAATATATATTAAATAGAATCATAGCAGGCTGGAGAGGTGGTTCAGTGATTAAGAGCACATACTGCTCTTTGAGAAGATATGACTTCTGTTCCCGGCATATCAAGTATCTTACAACTGCTTATAATTCCAACTCCAGGGGATCTAACACCATCTTCTGGCCTCCTTGGACAACTGCATTCTCATGTACATACCTTTACACAGACACACACATACACATAATTAAAAGTAATAAAAATCTAATGTTGTATTTCTTTCATTTGAATGGTTTCAAGATTCACATATGTTATCTGTTCACTGTTCACCAGTCAGTGGACAGTTAGGTTGCCTGTATCATTTGGCTGTTATACCTCCGTAAGCATCTCTAAAGGGTTTGTCTAGACAGTGCCTTTGGGGAATATGACTGGGAAAGGACTTACTGAGTCCTGTAGCCATGCTTACCCATTTGAGGAGTTCCCCGGCCATTTACAAAGAGACTGCATAGTTTCATATCCCTGTCACCAGGGTGGGGGTTCTGATTTTTTCCATGTTTTCACCAAATCTATCTTGAATGTTTACTACCTTTAACATTTACTTTTATTCTTATCGCTTCTGTAACTGTTGTAATTAAAGGCCACAGATTTTTATACCGGATTATGTATTTGCAGTTCAGAACTCAAACTAAATTTTGGATGTGTTAGGCAAAGCATTATACCACTACCCCCAACATTTCTTTTTTTTTTTTTTTTGGTTTTTCGAGACAGGGTTTCTCTGTGTAGCCCTGGCTGCCCTGGAACTCACTTTGTAGACCAGGCTGGCCTCGAACTCAGAAATCCTCCTGCCTCTGCCTCCCAAGTGCTGGGATTAAAGGCGTGCGCCACCACCGCCCGGCCGACCCCCAACATTTCTGTTGTTTAGTTTTTGGTTTTTTGTTTAATTTTTTGTTTTCTGAGACAGGGTTTTTCTTTATAGCCCTGGATCTTCTACAACACAGTCTGTAGACGAGGCTGGCTTTGAACTCAGAACTCAGATATCTACCTATCTCTGCCTGGAGTGCTGCGAATAAACATATGCCACCACTGTCCGGCTGTTGTTTAGTTTTGTTGAGGTTGTCTTCTCACTGCCTGGAACTCTTCTCTCTGTGTGTGCTCCTGGCTGACCTCGAACTCAGAGACCTTCCCGGCTCTGCCTTCCAAATGCTGGGATTAAATGTGTGTATTATCAAACCCTCCCTCCCTCCCTTCCTTCCTATCCTTCCTTTCTTTGTTTTGATGGATAAGATTTTTACCTTATTTTTAAAATATCTGTTGACAGATGTATTTTTTCAAGCTCACTATATTGTATGTATGATCTTCAGGAAAGATATAATTTAAAGATTATGACATTGTAAATAGCCATCTTATGTACAGTATAGTAGTAGAATTTGATAGACAAAAGCTTAAATGTTAGATTGATAGATTGTTCTTATTGAGCAAAATTCCACATATTAACCAAGAGACCAGCTTGTTATATGACACTGTCCCAACTCCATTTTTTTCCCTATCAGTGAAGTAATAACATTAATTTTTGACTTATTTTTATTTTTGTTTATAATTGCTTTGTCCTTATGTATGTATGTGCCCCATAGGCCTGTCTGGGGTCTCTTAGAACCCAAGTTACAAATGGTTGTGAGTTGCATGTGAGTTTGCTGAGAAGTGAACCGAGGTCTCTGGAAGATTAGTAAGTGCTCCTAGGTTCTAACTCATTTCTCCAACCCCCAAGAAATAACTATTAAAAAAAAGTCATGTGGTGATGGTGGGTGCTGTCAAACCAGGAAGGGAAAGGAGGACAGGCAGACAGATTGCTGTGACTTCTAGGCCAGCCTGGTTTAAGTAATGACTTCAAGGATAGCCAGAGCTACACAAACCCTGTCTTGAGAGGTGTGAGTGGCACAGTGGCACCCCATTTAATTTCCACACTCCTGGGGTAGAAATCCATGAGGTCGGGCCAGCCAAGGATATATAGTGAGACCCTGTCTGAAGGAGGAAAAGCTTTCTGACTAGCCACATGTTAGTTGGTGCGTGTGTGTCTGCAGATTGGCTTTGCATGCTAGGCAAGTTCTCACTGAGCCTCATTTCTAGTTCTATGACTATTACTGCTGCTCTCCCCTGCCCTCACTTGATTTTTTTTTTCTCTCCTGTCAGTCACATTAAGGAGCTCAGCACTCAGGAACAGAGGCAGGCAGACCTGAGTTGAAGGCCAGCTGAAGCTATAGAGTGAGACCCTGTGTGTATGTATATGCATCCTTACATGCGTACATACATACTTAGATACGTTGTCACAGGTTCTTCTTGATTGAATTAATTTTTTTTTCTGCACAGGCTTTCTATGTGTGGCCCTGGATGTCCTAGAACTCACTCTGTAGACTAGGCTGGCCTTGAATTCACAGAGATCCACCTGCCTCTACCTTCCTAATACTAGGATTAAAGATGTGCACCACCCCTCACTCCCATGTGCACCTCCTGTTTTGACCAATATATTTTTAATTCATCCTGATCTGTTTAGGGATCCCATGACAGTGAGGGGCGAGACATCCTAAGGAATATGTGAGGATCATAGATGATCGTGTTCTGCCTTACATGGCAAAGGAAGGAAGGAAGGTTCGTAAATATGTGCTTCATATAGACTCTTGTTTTTTAATCTTCACCAGTGAGATTGGAACGGGAAGCTGAAGAGGAGCGAATGCGGAAGCACAAGGCCGCTGCCGAGAAGGCTTTCCAGGAAGGGATTGCCAGGGCGAAACTTGTCCTGCGCAGGACACCTATTGGTACAGACCGCAACCATAACAGGTAAGTTGCTCAATTCATGTGTCTTCTGAGTGATCATAGTTGTTACTAGTTGGGAAGCTAGCTAAGGTGCTAGAAATGAACTGTTTCTGTTGAGTTTTTCAGTTCTGTTTGTAGCAATGATCGCTCCTTGTTTAGTTATTGACTCTTACTGGTGTCAGATGCTAGGGTTACGAAGTTAGATAAGACAGTCTCCCAGGCCTGTTGGTAGCTTTTATCAGAGCTCATGCATAAACCATGGATTCTATTCCCATGATTAAGAAAAGTCTTACCTTGTCCCTAAGGGTATCATCAGTAGGAAATTTAAATAATGCAGACAGTTAATCCAAATATGAAAATACAGATGTAATCCAAATAGTTAATTTTTAATGGTTCAGTATTTTAGGAGAAGTGGTTCAGTGATTGAGACCACTTACTGTTCTTGCATTTACTTTTCTTGAGTTTGGGTCTCAGCACCCACATGGTGACTCATAACCATTAAATTGAAACTCTAGTGATGAAACTCTAGTCATGCATATATGTACACGAAGGCAAAGTACAACACACTTAAAATATTTTTTTAGGTAAGGTATTTTAAATTCACTCATTGTATGGAACCTAATGAGACAAAATAGACATTATAGAAATGACACAGACATTAGATAAGTTCCAGATGCCAAGACATCTTTGTTACCCTGTCTTTCCTTACTTCCATGTCAGTTGTGTCAGCTGTGACCAGTGCTACTCCTGCTTGTTAGGCAGCCTGTCTAGCAGTAAAGCCACCCAGCCTTCTTCCTGTCCACTGTCACACTTATCATGGGTGTTACTAATTAATCCTTGTTGTGCTTTGTAGATACTGGCTCTTCTCAAATGAAGTCCCAGGGTTGTTCATTGAAAAGGGCTGGGTCCATAACAGCATTGACTACCGGTTTAAGCATCACCGCAAAGACCACAGCAATTTACCTGATGATGATTACTGTCCTCGAAGTAAGTATATCTGCTACAGAGGCTGTTAACATAAAGCAGCGCTTCTCAAGCAGGGGTAGAGCGGCAGGGGTGGTGGTCAAGTCCCCTTTGCGGGGGTGTTGGAAGACCCTTTCATAGGAGTTGATAATCAGGCTTTATGGTTGGGGTCACTACAACATGAAGAACTGTATTGAAGAGTTGCAGCAATAGGAAGGGTGAGACCCACTGCCTTGAGTGTGGTGTCAGCCTGCCACAGGCGGGAAGTGGTTATGTCCAGAATGCTTTGAGTAAGTCTGATCTGTGGAGCAACATAGCACAAAGCACTGCTGAGTACTGTTTTCCTCAGTGAGTGTGTGGCCACCTAGGAGCTGTCGCCACACCATAGCTCAGGAACCAGTGCTGTTCATTGCTGCAAGCAGAAAGATTTAAGGACTGTTTTTTTGAATGTGTTTTGACCTTTCTCTTTTGTAAAGATGAAACATTTTTATTTGTTTGAAGCAGTGCTGTGCTATAGTTCAGGCTGGCCTAGAACTGTCAATCCTCCAGCCTCAGCCTCTTGAGTGCCAGGATTGCAGGTGTGCACCTCCACCCTGGCTTTGAAATATTTTAAGCAGGGACTGTCTGGTTTAGGATCCACACCGAGGACTGACGTTCCTGTGTCCCCTTTTCCCAGCTGTGTGTTTTCTTTATTACCACCCAGCTTCTGAGAGGAGAAGAACACAGAGAGGAGAGAACCTAGTAGCCCTGTTCCTTTCTTAATGAGGGCAGATGAAGAATTAATAGTTGTGGGTAGTGGATTTTACAGAAATAGCTTTCCGAGTTTGTACCTTGGAAATGTCTGTAGAGAGGAGGTATCAAGCCTAAAATTGAGGTAGGAGACCAAGGAAACAATTATTTGTCCTCTTTCTCTGCTTTTTATTTTTTTATTTTTATTTTATTTTTTGTTTGTTTGTTTGTTTGTTTTCCGAGATAGAGTTTCCCTGTGTAGTCCTGGAACTCACTCTGTAGACCAGGCTGGCCTTGAACTCAGAAATCTGCCTGCCTATGCCTCCCAAGTGCTGGAATTAAAGGCGTTCGCCACCACTGCTTTTTAAATTAATTCTGAAATATCTTGTATTATGCAAAGGAAATTTAGGTGTGCTGGGGATTCAACTGCAGAATTGACAGATAAGGTCCTGAATGTCACTTCACTGCAAATCTAATAAGGAGAAAATAGACAGTATCTCATTTTAAGTCGGACTGCTCAAGTAATCTCAGCATTTAGGAGCCTGGGGCAGGAGGTTGTGAATTTGCGGCCATCCTGGGCTCCATAGAGAGACCCTGGGGTGGGTGCAGGGGTTGACGGAGCCTGAGGCACAGTGGCGTGGTCCGTAGTTGTAGTTCCTTGGAAGGCTGAAGCAGAGGGATTGCCTAAACCCAGTTGTTGCAAAGGACAAAACAGGGAGACCACCTACCACCTGCTTGGATGCTCATGTAACTTAAGGTGGTTTTGAAGTCTGTTTTTTTAAGTATGTGTGTTTTGTGTGTGCATATGTCTGCACTGTGTGCATTTGGTGCCAGTGAAAGTCAGTAGAGGAATCTGATTCTATGGAACTAGAGTTACAGATGTAAGCTGCCATATAGGTTCTGGGATTTAGACCCTTTTAACCCCTGAGCCCTGGCTTTGGACTCTTTGATGTAGCCTAGGACAACCATGAACTTTTGATTCTCCTGCCTCTACCTCTCAAGTTTCTGGAATTATAGGCAGGCAACATCTTGCCTGATTTTTAGTCTCTTCTTGAAATAGAAATACATTTTTTAATTGGGTACGCATGGATTTTATTGTAATTTTTAATGTCTGTGGCTTCTTTGCTTGTGTGTGTGCACACCACATGTGTACAGGCCTGGTATCCTCAGAGGCCCAGGCAGTTGTGAGCCACCGTTTCTAACCAATAAAAACATAAATACGTGATTTAGTAGAGTTAGTCACTGATAACATTTTTCATCTGAATATTTGTTATAAGGTATCTTAATTGAAAAGATAAATGCAGGTGTACTTTTCTGGATAGATGTACTCTTTCTTCAGCTTTGTGTATATATGTGAATATATTCACAAACAAAAGAAACTTTCAGATCAGATGCTTGGCTTAGGTGGTTTTTTTGTAGTTAGAAAATCTCTTGTGGGTTTTAATAGGATATTTAGTAGCACCTCATCCTCTGCCCACTAGATGTCAGTAGGCATGTCCAAATGTCTCCAAACCCTAAACACAGCCTCTGGCACGATTGCTGTTAAGAGCCATTGGATTATAATAACCTGATAAAGATTGCTTCTCAAATATTGTATTTCTCTAGGAATTAATTTTTATTTTTGTTTTAAAGTAGTGCTTGACTTTGGAGATATTACTAATAGCAAACTCAATGCAGCATTATTAATAATAAAACCAGTAATTTCCTTATACAACTAAAAACTTTAAGGCTTCTTCATGATAAGTTATTTTAAGTGTAAATTGGATTTGGTATTCTTTACAGATATGTGAGTGCCTGTATGAGAACAGTTGACTGTAGAGTCAGGCTCTTCAGATTGGGAAGTGATTCCAACAGAATGTGCGATTGTTCTGGTTTGTTTTGTTACACACACACACATACACACACACACCCTATTTTTCTTTCGGGTGTTTGAAACAGTTTCTGTGTAGCCCTGGCTGTCCTGGAACACAGAAATCTGCCTTCTTCTGCCTCCTGAGTGCAGGGATTAAAGGTATACATAACCACTGCCTATCTGTGGATTTTTTTCTGTGTGATATTGATATGTTTGTGTATGTGTATGGATTCATTCATATAGAGGTCAGAGGACACCTTGTAGGATTGGTTCTCTCTCCTGTGTTGGTCCTGGGGATTGAACTCAGGTCTGCAGGTCTGGTGGTAGGCACCTTTACCTTCTGGGCCATTTCTCTGACCTCTAGTAGATTTTTAGGTTGATTTAAATTTATTTATTTTGAGTCTGGGTCTTAATATATAGCCTTTAGTTGCTGGCTTGAGTGTACAGAGATCTCCCTGCCTCTGCCTCCCAAATGCTGGGATTAATGGTGTGCACTACCATGTCCTGAAAGATTAGTTTGCTTAAGTCTTAAGCTGTCCAGATGAAGAGAATAATTATAGAAGTTCTCAACAGACAGGGCTGTGTCTGATAACCCCATCAAAAAATCTTAAAGTACTATATGTTAAAAAAAATGCATGTAATATACCTACTCTTCCAGGTATGTGGCCTAGCCCTATAGGAGTGCCAGCTATTTGTGCTAGTGGAGGTATGGCTGCCTAGCTCTGTGAAAACCTCAGCCTCAGAAAAGGCGCAGAGATACAGTTTCCAATATGAACTGTCTGCCATTATTACTATAAAACAAAAGAGTCAGGGACCATGTGAGACTAAACATACTACACATATCATATTACTATCCACTGCTTTAACACATTTGAATTTTTTAAGCAAACATACTTTCTCAAGGTTTGGGATTTATTTAATATAACTCTATTATGTAATGGTCCTATTAAATTATAAATACTAGTAAATCTGGGAATAGTTGTTTAGAGATTTCTTAAATTTTGTTAATTAAAATTCAACAGTAATTATAAATTATATTCTGTGTTTAATAGGCAGCATCTTTATACTGTTGGGCTGGGGACATGGAATCTACTTAGGTTTTCTGAACAAGGAGCTGTTTTTTTAATGTATGAAACTTAACATTTGCATTTCTCTTAGGTAAGAAAGCAAACTTAGGCAAGAATGCAAGTGTGAATGCACACCATGGATCAGCACTAGAAACTGTGGAGACCACTGTGCCCAAGCAAGGACAGAACCTCTGGTAACCCAGCACCCATTGGTGCTTAGTTTTATTCCTCTCCAATATTAAGGAAGAAATATTTAACATGGTATATTAAACATATTTTATGTTGTTAATTTTTGCATTTAAGAGCTTACTGTTGGGCAAGGGGTGTGGCTCAGTTGGTAAAGTGCTTGCCTAACATGAGTGGACCTCTGAGTTGCATCTTAAGCTGTTTGTGGTAGTGCATTTTGGTTTTTTTTTGTTTGTTTGTTTGTTTGTTTTTTTTTTTGGTTTTTTGAGACAGGGTTTCTCTGTTTAGCCCTGGCTGTCCTGGAACTCCTTTGTAGACCAGGCTGGCCTCGAACTCAGAAATCCTCCTGCCTCTGCCTCCCAAGTGCTGGGATTAAAGGCGTGCGCCACCACCGCCCGGCGGTAGTGCATTTTTATAATCCCAACACTCAGGATTTGGAAGCAGGACATGCCAAGTTCAGGACCAGCCTGGGCCACATAATACCCTGTCTCAAAGGAAAGAAACTTCACTGTTAGAAAACCAGATGTGATTTTTTGGTAACCAACTATTTTTCTCAAAGTTCAGGATTTGATTTCCCCTGCTTGTTCTACTTTGGTTTCTGTTGCTGTGATAAACACTGTGGCCTAAAACATTTGGAGAGGAAAGCGGTTATTTTAGCTTATAAGTTACAATCCATTCTCCAGGGGAGCAGGGCAGGAAGGAGTTTATGGTGGGAGTCACAGAGTGATGCTCTTTACTGACTTGCTCCAGACTCACTTTTAGCTTTCTTTCTTTCCTTCTTCATAGGGATGGTACTGCCCACAGGACAAAAGCAATCAAGAAATACCCAGAAGGCATGCCCACAGGCCTGTCTAATGAAAGTGATTCCTTAAATTGAGAGTACCTATTGTACAATAATCATTGTATCCAATTGACAGCCTAGATTAGCCATCAGACCTCTTTGTAATATAATTTTGTATATTATGTGCTGGATTTACTCCCAAGTCTTGAGAGACATAGTCTTACACTGTAGCTCAGGTGAACCTGGAACTCACTATGTAGCCCAGGCTGGCTTTGAGCTCACTCTGATTTTCTTGCTTTAGCTTCCCAATGTACTGGGATTAAAGGCATGCACCACACATCTTATGTAGTGTTACCAAGTGCTTCTGAATCAATTTGGGAATATGAAATATTTTGAATATGATGATTACACTTTACAAAGTATATGTAAAATAAAATTAAGGTACATAAATTTATTAAGCAAATTTTACCCATTGGAAAAAAATTAAAAATAGCTTTTGGTATCTTTTAGGCAAAGAGTTAGATTTTGAGAAGGTCTTTACTACTTTTGATTATAAAAAATACATTCGGTGTAGTCACTTAGCTATTTTTGATTGAGGTATAATTTACTTTTTGAAGTCGTATAGATAGATGTTCTGTTGCCTTTATAGTCTTATCTCTGAGCCAGGTGGTTGGCGCACGCAAGTCGTTAGTCCCAGAAAAGAGGCTGAGGTCTGGAGAGATGGCTCAGCGATTAAGAGCACTGGCTGCCTCCTCCTCCAGAAGTCTTGAGTTCAGTTCCCAGCAACCACAACCATCTATAATGTGATCTGATGCCCTCTTCTGGTGTGTCTGAAGACAGCTACTACAGTGTACTCATAACTGAAATAAATAAATCTTAAAGAAAAAAAAAAGGAAAAGAGTTTGGAATTCTGCAATTTTCACTCACTGTCAACCTGAGATTCCATACACTGTCGAGTTTTCATTGTCCTTCCAACTTGTAAGGTTTGTTTTCCTTCTACAGGTTCCTATGTGATAGTCAGAAGGACTTGGATGAGTTGCTAAATTGCCTTCATCCTCAGGGAATAAGGGAAAGTCAGCTTAAAGAGAGACTGGAGAAAAGGTAAGTTTCATTTTGTTGCTCAAGTCTTCTCAGTGTTAATGTCAATGTGTGTGTGTGTGCTTTTGAAATAGGGTCTCTGTGTAGATCAATCTGCCTACAACTCAAAGATCTGCCTGCCTCTGTCTCCCTAGTGCTGGAATTAAAGGGTGCACCATGATACTCAGCAGCAGTATGGGCTTTGTTTGGGCTTGTTTGCACACTTGGGGTGCGTGTGTGTGTGTGTGTGTGTGTGTGTGTGTGTGTGTGTGTGTGTGTGTGTGTGTGTGTTTGTTTGTTTTGTTTTTTAATTAGGTGCTTAGCAAAAACCTCGGTCCTCTGGAAGAGCATCCAGTGCTCTTAACAGCTGAGCCATCTCTCCAGCCTCAGCTTACTGCTTATTTGAAACAGGGTCATCTGTTACCACGACTGTATATCTCAAGACAACCTTCAGCTTCCTACTCTCCTGCCTCTATCCTCTGTGTACTGGTACAGGTCTCAAGGAGCTCTTGACTGGAGCTGTGTGCAATCATACCTGACTTGACTGTTGATTATCTATTAAAGTTACAAAGATAAGTCTGTAATCTTTGATGGTCACATAACCTTTTTGAGCATCATGTTTATTACATTTTTCGTATATGATCCAGGGTAGCATGCTTGTTCTTTGCCTACTGTGTGCCCTGCACCAAGCTATGAGCCATTATAGTCATGCAGTATTACAAAAATGCATTCCTGCCTGAGTTAGTGTTCAAAACTGATCTGTCATTGTTCATGATAGACTGATTGATCAGTAGAAAGACAGAAGGTGAACTGTCCAAACAGCATACTATTCACTTACAAAAGGCATGAAAACTGGAGAGATGGCTGCACAGAACACATGCAGATTAAAAAACAAAAACAAAAAACCCTATATATTAGAGAGAGAGAGAGAGAGAGAGAGAGAGAGAGAGAGAGAGAGAGAGAGAAGCACTGGTTTGTGCTACCATATGGGTAAGTATCAAAACATTGTGCTAAGCAAAGGAAGGCAGACATAAAAGACTACATGTTGTATGATTCTGTTTGTGTGAAATGTCAACATCCAATCTTGGGTAACACAGAAACAGCCAGATATTGGCTGCTGGAGGATGTACAGAGTACTTGTGAAGTTTCTTTAGGGACTAGAGAGATAGCTCAGTGGTTAAGAGCACTGACTGCTCTTCCAAAGGTCCTGAGTTCAATTCCCAGCAACCATGTGGGGGGCTCACAACCATCTCTAATGGGATCTGATGCCCTCTTTTGGTGTGTCTGAAGATGGCTACAGTTTATTTATATACATAAAATAAATAAATAGTTCTAAAAGTGAAAAGCTTCTATAATTTCCCCCTTTTCCCTATCTCAACTCCTGTAGATACCAAGAAATTACTCACTCCATTTATCTGGCTCGGAAGCCAAATTTGGGTTTAAAATCTTGTGATGGCAACCAGGAGCTCTTAAACTTCCTGAGGAGTGATCTTATTGAAGTGGCGACGAGACTGCAGAAAGGAGGACTTGGCTACATGGAAGGAACATCAGAATTTGAAGCCCGGGTAAGAATTCAAGAAAATAAACCTGGGAAAGCTGCTGTTCTCAGAGACTCAGCTCGGAGTCATTTCCAGAGCTGGTGTCTACCTGTGACAATAAAGCTAGGATTGAGTTTTTGGTTTAGGCTTGTTTTGCATAGTACATGTAAAGCCAAAAGATCATGTCCGTAATGTTTTCTTTGTCATCTCTTTTGTTTGCTAAGTATTTTTCTGGAAATAGGCCAAATCTAGTTCTTTCTCTTGCTGACATTGGGTTGTTTTTCTTTCTGATTTGATTTTTTTTTTTCTACATAGACTTTCCATACATAAGATCAAGCTGGCCTCAAACCCAAGTGATCTCTTGATTCTGCTTCCTTAGTGCAAGGAATAAAGGTGTACACCAGCACACTTGACTGTGTTCTTTAAAATTGGTATTCCTTATGTGACTGACAAGATTGTAGTGCACAATGTTTAAGAACACAATTTTGTGAACCAAAGGGTGGGCTCAGTGATTAAGAACACATACTGCTCTGGTAAAGTACCCACATTCAGTTTCTAGCATCCAACTGTACCTCCAGCTTCCAGATCAGACACTTGGCCCCTGGGGCACTATGCTTGTGTACACATACTCAAGTGGGCACATGCATGATTACAAATAAAATAAATCTTTATTAAAAATATAAGTCAAATATGGTATTGCATGCATTTAATCCAAGCACTTGGAAGGCAAAGGTAAGTGGGTCTTTATGAATTGGAGCCAGAGCCTGGTCTACATAGTGAGTCCTAAGCTAGCCAGTGTTGTCTAGTGAGACCCTGTATCAAAAAATTGTTTTTACTATTTTTTTTTCTTTTCTTTTGAGACAGGGTATCACTCTGTAGCCCTGGCTGGTCAGGAACTTGGTATGTCAACCAGCCTTGCTGCTAACTCAGATTTACCTGCCTCTGCTTCTCAAGTGCTGGAAGGAAGTAAAGACTTGTGCCACCACTCCCAGCTACAAAGTTTATTTTCTGTGTGTGTGTGTGTGTGTGTGTGTGTGTGTACACGTGTACATGTTCTTGTCCTGGAAACTGGAGGTGCTGGATCCCGCTGGAGTTGGGTTAACTGGTGATTTTGAGTCTACTGATATGGGTGCTGGGAACTGAACTCTGGGTCTCTGCAAGAGCTCTACACACTCTTGACTGCTGAGCTATCTTCATAAAGATGCTCATAAAGAATATAATTTGATAGTGAGTTAGTGCCTGTCTCTTCATCTTTAAAATAAACAGCGGTTTAGTGGAGGTGGGAACGTGTATAGCTTAATGCTCGACTGCAGCCAGAGAGCCAGGGAAGCCTTCTTGGACTGCCTCTGCTTTTCTCACCTGTGTTTTATTTTCGATACTGGGGTTTAAACATATGGCCTCACAACATGCTTCACACAGCCTCTTCACCTCAACCTGCAAGCTTGTCCTGCATGTAGTAAGTAGTAGTTTCTGAGTGGATGGGTTCCTTGGGACAGATGCAATTTCAGTGTTCTGGATCCTTTCATTGGGGAAGTGGACATAGTCAGATGCTGCTAGATCCCTAGTTACCATGGAAGGCATGTAGGTAACTCATGGAGCAGTTCTAGATGTTAGGGAGCTTATAGGCCGACTTCTTTCTTGGTCTTGTCCTCCTCTCAGTCTCAATTTTAAACCTTTCCTCCAGGTCATTTCCTTAGAGAAACTGAAGGATTTTGGTGAATGCGTCATTGCCCTTCAAGCCAGTGTCATAAAGAAATTTCTGCAAGGATTCATGGCTCCCAAGCAGAAGAAACGGAAACTCCAAAGTGAAGATTCCACGAAGTCTGAGGAAGTAGATGAGGAGAAAAAAATGGTAGAGGAAGCAAAGGTATTGAGTTGCTGAGTCTAAGCTGGGTTCTTGCTCTAGGGAACTTCTCTGAATCTAAGACCGAGGAAGAACTAGAGCCGCTGCCTGATTCTAGCAAACAGCTGGGTGTTGAACATGTGCTACGGTAGAAAGTACACTAAATGTGTTTGTCCTGTGGCAGGCACAGCATCACTTAGCATTACAGTATGCTGCCAAGTCCCAGTTCTTCCTCTGTCTAGTAGCAGTGTAGCCAGCCTCTGCCGTGGCTCCATGCTCCTGCCTCAGCTTTACCAGAGAAGGTTGTTCTTGTGTCGGCATGTCATTGCTAGCTCAGAAAAGATGGACCTACCTGGGTTTTCTACTAACCGAGGAGTATCTTAGAACTCAACCCAGCAGGTGCTGGGTCTGATCTTTAATCCTAGCAGGCACGTCTCTGAGTTCAAGGCTAGGACAGCCAGGGCTATATAGAAACTGCCTCAAAAGGAAAAAAGAGAATCAAAGCCATGTGAGTCCAGGCCATCTGTGAAGATGGAAAGGAGTGACCCTTGGGCTAAACTTGTGAGGGTGCCAGGGTGTCAGAGCTTCCCAGCAGTAGGAATGGGGGCTGGCTTCTGAAGGAACCTCAAGTGCATATTAAAATGACATATGTCTCACTGTCAGACAAATCCATCTAGTTTCCTTTTGTTTTTGTTGTAGCCAGTGGTCTCACTGTGCTGGCCTGGAACTCTGTAAATCAGACTAGCCTTAAACTCAGAGTTCTACCTGCCTCTGTGATTAAAGGTGTGTGCCACCATGCCTGGCCTTTTGATTTCTTTCTTTTATTTGTTTTGTTTTGTCTCAATTCAGGGTCTTAATGTAGTCCCAACTGGGTAAGTCTCCCCTCAGGGGCTGCAGAAACAGCAAGGCAGTTGAGAGCGTTGGCTACTCTTGCAGCGCCCACATGACAGTTCACAACTGTCTATAACTCCAGTTCTAGCAGGTCCAACAAGCCCTTTTATGTATGCATATATGATTGCAAGCAAAAATGCTCTTCCTAAAACACCTCAAGAGTTTGTGCTCAATTGTGTTTCTCCTTACTTTCCTTAGACCACAGTGGTATATGATTCAAGGAGGATCATTTGGAGTAAGAGGCTGGTTTACTTTACAATGGGACCTCACACCTATGTATTTATTTTACTGGAACAGTCCTTCTTGGGTTCCTTTTAATGGCTTTTAGCACCCAGATAATCTAGGTGATCTCTGAGACAGCTCCTGCCTCAGACTCTCAAGTGCTGAGGTTAGAGACCTAACTTAAACTTTTTCATTATTTTGCTCGTATACATGTATGAGTACAGTGTGATAATTCAGTCTGTGTAGTGTATGAAGTGATCAAATCAGAGTTGTGAGCATTCCTTTTCTAAACACGCTTTGAAGTTCATTGTACATATTTATGAGATGCTGTTTTGCTAAATGCTACATGGGTTTTGTTTTTACCTCAGATTTTGTTTTATGCGTATGTGTGTGCCACAGCAAGTGAAGTCAGGACAGCTTGCAGGAGTCCGTCGTTTCACCATGTAGGTCTCACAGATAGACTTGATCGTTGAGCTTGGTGGCGATTGCCTTGTGAGCCATGGTGCCCTCTAACCCAGCCG
Source organism: Tokudaia tokunoshimensis (assembly GCA_036184795.1). Classification (NCBI taxonomy): domain Eukaryota; kingdom Metazoa; phylum Chordata; class Mammalia; order Rodentia; family Muridae; genus Tokudaia; species Tokudaia tokunoshimensis. The sequence goes on from BTHU01000006.1 coordinate 25,108,923, forward strand.
TATACAGGCTTTTATTGGAAAGCTCTTGGAAAGGATCTTTCCTTGCTATTTATTTGTCCTGTGACATTTTCTTCTTACTGAGGACCAACAGGTAATGAAGTCCCATTAAGGTCTGTTTGAGTACTAAACCCCGAGCTGAAATAAATGTGAGCACTAGACAGAGTGCAGAAGTGGAGAGCTTCTTGGAAAAATGAGGTTGGCTGAGTGGTTCTGCAGTATTCTCTTTTAGCAATAGCCTGCCCTGCAGCTCCTACCAAAGGTCAGCTTTGTCACAGCTCAAAAGTTTCCACTTAGCAAGGGCCAGAGTTTCCTTGGCCGGGCGGGACCAGGCTGCTACATGAGTTTATGTCAGTCTCACCTGGGCTCCAGTTTCTTTGGATCTGTGAGATCGTTTCACTTGTCCTTTTTGTAGTAACACATGATCTAGGGTATGCGTTCTTAAAAATTTTTTAAATAGTGTTTATTTTCACCTATGTTGATTATGTGTGTGCCTGCTTGCCTGTGTGTGCACCATGTGCATACAGTGCTCTCAAAAACCAAAGAAAGCATCAGCTCCCCTGGAACTAGAGTTATTGGCAGTTACAGTAGCTACCTGATGTGGGTGCTGGAGACTGAACCAGGGTTCGCTACAAGAGCAGAAGTACTCTTAACTATAAGCTAATTCTTCAGTCCTAATCTATAAATATAACGCCATTTTTTTTTCTCTGAAATGAGAAAGATAATGTATACTTTAGGAAAATCCTGGGATTTATTTGGCATTCTTTTGCTCTTTCTGCCTCCATTTCTCTTCTCCTTCTCTGCCTCTGTCTCTTTTGAGACTGGGTCTTTTTTTTTTTTTTAAATTTATGTATGTGAGTACACTATAAGCTGTCTTCAGGCACACCAGAAGAGGGCATCAAATCCTATTACAGATGGTTGTGATTGCTGGGAATTGAACTCAGGACTCTGGAGGAGCAGCCGTTGCTCTTATAACTGCTGAGCCATTTCTCCAGCCCTTGACACTGGATCTTAACCATGTGGTCCAGGCTTGCCTCAAACCCATAATTCTTCCTCAGCCTCTTGAGTGTTGGAACAACAGATGTGTGTCACTATGTCTGGCTTTGTTTGTCTCTATTTTGTTTGCATTTGTTCTGTCTGCCACTTTTTTGTTTTGTTTTACTTTGTTTTTATAGACAAGGTGTTACTCTATAGCCCAAGCTGACCTTGAACTCAGTGTTCTTCCTGCCTTAGCCTCTCAAGTGCTGAAATTACAGATCTGAGTCGCTGTGGGAGTCCTGGAACCACAGACATCATACACAGAATGATTTGAGGGTGGCAAGAAGACAGTTGAGTTCAACATCAGGAATCTGACCCAGGAATCTGGGTAAATTATTTTAGGCATTTTTAAGTACAGTACAATTTGGCAAAAAGTTTCCTGGTAATAATTGACTCAGTCTCATGTACAAAGTAAGCTAAATTAAGATAAGAGGTCACTACCTCAAAACACTGTAAAGTATGTGTGACACCTTCCATAAAGATGGAAGTCATTGTATAATGACTCCTTACAACACCTTCCATAAAGATGGGTTCCGTAGCTTGAAAAAAAACAAGCTTAGGATAAGGATTTAGGGGAGGATCTGGTGTAGCCTCCAGCCACTCAGATATCACAAAGGTCACCAGGCTAGGATGTATGTCTATTCCCAGCATTCTAGGGGATAACAGGTTATGTATCCCTTCCTTTGAACTAAAATCCCATGTGTTTAGCATTCCAGGTTATCTGTGAGCACAGGACTTACATGCCTTCTGTAAGCTTCAAGACCTGGCTTAACTTTTCTTTATTATTTTAGTTGTATAAATTTAATAGTATACAATATAACTCGGTATATGTACAGTCTATATAGTAATCAAGTAAGAGTACCTAGTATCCGCCCCTCTTTAAACACAGTTCATTTATTTATTTATTCATTCATTCATTCATTCATTCAATTGTGTATTCATGGCAGAGTTTCTTGGTGTGGCCTTGGCTATCCTGGAACTCGATCTGTAGACCAGGCTGACTTCAAACTCAGAGATCCTCCTGCCTCTGCCTTTTCAGTGCTAAGATTAAAGGTGTGCACCACCACAACCTGACTAGATTTAGTTTATGCATATGAGTTGTTGGCCTGCATATGCATGTGGATGTAGTAAGAAGAGCAGGGATGTTGGATCCTCTGAACTGGAGGTATAGATTCTTGTAAACCACCATGTGGGTACATCTTTCATGTAGCAGTCCCTTATTGGTGTGTTCTGTCAGAGCAGCAAAGCTTTCCATTTTGAATGCTATTTTGTGGAAGACTCTTGTGCAACCTTCTGTCCCTTCCAGAGTGAGGAGAGCTGCCTTTCTAGTGTTAAGCAAAGGGGCTAATGGTGTGGTTTGACATGTAAGTAAGCTCCTTCCTGGATTCTGTTCCACTCCTAACCAGAGGCTCACTGTAAGCATTCCAAGTTTCAGGACTTGTTCTAACAAAATAAGGTGCCTACTGAGCCATCTCATTGGCATCAGATACCTACTTTATAGGGAGAGCATCATGTTTACCACCCAAATTTTAATTGTAGCCACCTTCATTCTAACTGTGACTAATTCTAATTTAATTTGCATTTCCTGGTGATGTAAGGGGAGGTGCAAAGCATATACTGGCGATGAATGTCCAGAGTTAATTGGACAGCCCTTAGGACTTGAGAATTTACACTTGTGTGCCTTATACCAGGCACACAAGCTTCATGCATAAGACTTACCAGATCTGTGGCCTGAATGGATAACTCATTAGCCAGAGTTTTGCAGGCCGTACATTGATATTGCATGGTGGTGTTTTTACTTCTACTTTCTACTTCTACTTCGAAATGATACTGATCTCACTGGAAGAGACATGTTGCTTCTCATCCCTACTCTGCTTAGTTTTGGTGTGACCTCTGCCAAGCTTGCCTTTTATCCTTTGAAACCTTGATGGGGAGTATCTCATAAGTGGGTGGGTTTTAGTGAAACTTTAGAAGGCAAATATCGTCTGAATTCTGTTTTTACCCATTCTCAGCCCTTTCTAATCTTTGAGGTCATAGTCATAATACCAGGCTGTTTTACTTGCTGCTTAGGTTGCCTCTGCACTGGAAAAATGGAAAACAGCAATCCGTGAAGCTCAGACCTTTTCCAGAATGCACGTTCTACTCGGGATGCTTGATGCATGTATCAAGTGGGATATGTCTGCAGAAAACGCTAGATGCAAAGTTTGTCGAAAGAAAGGTATGCATTGAGGAGAGTTGTTCATTGACTGTTTGGGACTAGGCTTTCCACTCAAAGTTTGCTTTTTCCTTTGAAGGAATTTTGGTTTTTTGAGACAGGGTTTTTCTGTGTAGCCTTAGCTGTCCTGGAACTTGCTCTGTAGACCAGACTGGCTGCCTGCCTCTCTCCCAAGTGCTGGATTCAAGGAGTGAACCACCACAACTCACCTTCTTTCTGAAGGAATGTTTTGTACATTTAGCCTCCTGTGTGCACGGTCTAACTGTGGTAGGGCAGATTTCCCCTCTGCAGTCTCCGGCTGGTGACTCAGCACATGTGAACATCTGCAGTGTGTGACTGGAGCACTGCTCAGTCTTCAGACTTTCTGCAAGGGCAAGTTAATTGATCTAAAATCCCTCAGGAACCTCAGAGCATTTGTCACCTGTGAGGTGAGGTGGGTGCTTCCAGCAGGGGGCTGTCTTTGCACGTTGCACACTCCAGACACCCCAGTCTTTAGTCTTGAGTTCAGAGCAGAGCATTTGGAAATGTTTTTTGCTTCTGCTTGACTAATTCTTATGAATTAGCTTAGGGCTCAGTTTCCAAAGCATGACACACTATGTAGACTTGGTTGCTGTAAAACTGACCAGACTGATAGTTAGAAAAGGAAGTTAATCAGATGAAGTTCATACAGTGTACAGAAACCAGACCTCTGAGGACCCATGCAGACATGTGTGGAAGAGTTTTGGGAGGTCCAAGAAGAACAGCAGAGTCTCCAGCCATTGGGTGTGTGTGTGTGGGTGTGTGTGTGTGTGTGCGCGTGCGTGCTGCCTTTTAGTTAAAATACCCATACAATTAAACATGTTTTATTTATTTACTTATTTAGAGATTAGGGTCTCATGTAATTGTGGCTCAACTGACACTCAAAAAAGACCTACCTGCTTCTGACTCCTCAGTGCTGGGATTAAAGGAGTATGTTACCATGCCCAGTTAACTCTTAGTGAATATTAACTGTCCTGCCCTGATTCTTGGTAGTTCTGAGGAGATTAGTTAGGAACTCTGCCTAAATTGTCCAATTTTCAGAAAGTAAATGCATTTTTTAAAGAGCGGGCTGCAGAGATGTTCTAGTTGGTAAAATACTTGCACACAAGCAAGATCAACCATACTTGTGGTGTTGCACCCACATAAATGCTGATGGGCATGGCGTCCCACCTGCCCCAGCTTTAGGAAGTGGAGACCAGGGGTTTTACAGAACCAGTGTCTAGCTCTGGGTTCAAGTGAGGAACTCGGTATATAAGGTGGAAAACTGTCAAATACAATAACTAATGTCAGCCTCTAGCCTCCATGTGCACACACAGAAGCAGCTGAGTGTGGTGGGATATACCTGTGATCTCATCACTTGGGAACAGGGCAGGAGGAGCTCCCCAAATTCCAGGCCAGTGTGGGCTGTACCCTAAAATCTTGTCTTGAAAGAAAGAAAAAGAAGCTGGAGTGATGACTCAGCTCTCACAAGAGCTTGCTGCTGTCTGGAGGACCCATGTTGGGCAGTTCTTGGAACTCCAGCTTCAGGGGATCTGGTGCTCTCTCTGGCTTCACAGACTCTCGGACATACATGACACACATTCCCACAGACACACATGGACATAAATAAGAATAAATCTTTAAGAAGGAGAGAGAAGTGCCGCGCTGCGCTGTTTTGTTGTGCTGCCAACAGTGCCGTGTACTCCCGTCTTTGCAGGTGAGGATGACAAGCTGATCCTGTGTGACGAGTGTAACAAAGCCTTCCACCTGTTCTGTCTGCGCCCGGCCCTCTATGAAGTGCCAGATGGCGAGTGGCAGTGTCCAGCCTGCCAGCCTCCTACTGCCAGGCGCAATTCTCGTGGCAGGTGAGAAGTTTTTAAAAGTAAGTTGGGGGCTGGGGATCTGGTTAATGTTCACTTAGCATGTCAAAGGCCTGTATTTGATCCTGAGCACTACAGAAGTCAGGCGTGGTGGTGCAAGTCTGTTATCCTAAACACTAGGAAGGTGGGGGCAGGAGGATCAGGAGTTCTCAGTCATCCTTGGCTGCAAAGCAGTTCAAAGCTTTTCTGGGCTATATGAGACCCTCAGATAAGTTCATGGGAATATTAGTTTCAGTTACTCAAAACTTGACTGTTTCCAAGGAGCTTTAAGCTTATCTGCCTACAAAGCTTGGTCATTTGTGGTATGGATATAGGGGGTTTAGGGTGTGTGTGTTTGTATTTGTATGTGGGTGGTTTTGTTTTAATTTTACTTTATGTGTATGAATATTTTTCCTGAGAGTGTGTATATAAGTAATATTGATTACTTATATTATATTGATTACTATTGAATATTAATCTCGCCATGGAGGCTAGAACTAGAGTTGTGGTCACAGGCTATCATGTGAGTGTTAAGAATTGAACCCTGGTTCTGCAAGAACAGCAAGTGCTCTAACTGCTGAGCCATTTGGTTTTGTTTAATGTTGACATTTCTGCCTTTCACTGTTCTCCCTGTCCCCTCCCTCTTTTGTTTTGGTCTTTCAAGCAGGGTTTCTCCATGGAGTCCTGGATGTCTTTGAACTCAGAGATCCACCTGCCTCTGCCTCAGGAGTGCTGCGCTACCACTATCAGCTGGCTCCTCTGGGCGCGTGCATGCACACTTGCTCACACACAAACATACACACACACCCCACATTTTACTTTTTATTTTGTTTTAAATGTGTAAATGTGTGTGGGCATTTTACCTAAATATATGTCTATGCACTACATGTGTGCCTGGTGCCTATGGAGGCCAGAAGAGGGCACTGGATCCTCAAGTTACAGATTGTTGTCTATGTAGGTGTTAGGAATTAAACCTAGGTCCATTGGAAGACCTGCCACTGTTTTAACTCTGAGCCATCTCTCTAGCCCCTGGATACACTTTATTCTCAGGTAGCAATAACATCCTTTCCTTTAAATTTACTTCATTGCTTACTTTATAGCTGCTTCTACAGGCAATCACTACTGAATATCTGCAGCCAAATCATCGCCTTCTCTGCGCATGCTTAGTTTCCCTGCCATCTATTTGGGTATGGTTTCCCCTGTGTCAGTACAGCCACACCAGCACCTTGAAGGCACCTAATATTTTCCCAGTTAACTGTCGTTGCTTCTTACATTGACATTTGAGATTGTGAAAGAGCATCCTACAGGCACAAGGCAACCACACCTTAACAGCCTTGGTTAGTTCTCCCTCCACCTCCATTCCCATGTCCTCTTGTGGGGACACATGGGCGGCATGCTGCTCTGAAGTAGTGTTTGGACCAGCTGCTCTGAGCTGGGATTAGTTGCTTTGTTGTCTGGTCATCTGCAAGCTGTCTCAGCTGCTGGAAGAGAGCCATCAAGGTGTGCAGTAACACCTGCCGGCCTCTCAGTCCGAATACACCCCAGAGTCGGGCAGCTTTGGTGTCTAAAATGTTACCTTATCTGGCTTTTGTGAGACAAAAGTAATAGTGGTTTATACTGTTTGTGAGAGGAAGCAGAGACTGTATTTTGTTCTTGGTCCCTGTCCTCCATTAGTGTCCTTTAAACCCATTTAGACTGAGCACAGGGAGGCCATAGAACTGACCTCCGGGTCTGTCTCTCCCCTTACTGTCAGCTCGGTCAGCTCCGTGAATAAAAGTGCTGCAGAGATCCTCTGGGGTGCTAGCTCTCCCTAAGCTGTCCCTGACTAAACTAAAACCGTGTCTCTGCTTGGCTTTTCCTTCCCATAGGAATTACACTGAAGAGTCTACCTCTGAGGACAGTGAGGGTGATGAGAGCGGTGAAGAGGAAGAGGAAGAAGAGCAGGAGGAGGAGGAAGAGGAGGATTATGAAGTGGCTGGCTTGCGGTGTAAGTGTCTAGTGTGGCATAGTTGCCTCGGTCTCTCGAACTGACCAGAGAAGCCTGGCTGGCAAGAGAAACTCAGCTTTGCCATTTTGCTGTTTTCCTCTTCTCTCTCCGGGCTGTGGGTGAATGAGCTGCCATGTGTTTATATTGGCTGTCAAGATGGGCTGGGGTAGGGGGTGGATCACCACCGAAGAATCTGTTCTGCTCTACCACGTGATCAGTGTTCACTTCCCAGTGTCGGGCAGCTCACAACTGCCCGCAACTCCAATTCCAGGGACCTAGTGCCCTTATCTAGACTCTGGTCACCTTCATTCATGTGCACATATGTACATGTACACACTGGTTCACACAGAAACAAAATTAAAAATAATATCTATTTTTAAGCTGTCAGGGAGAAGGTGGAGTGGTTCCCAGAGCGTCGGCCTATAACAGAGCACTTGCTCTAAGATTTAGTGGGATTCAAGCATGTTTATGACAAGGTTTCCAGTCCAGCGCCATCCATGCATAGTGACAGTGGCCAGAGAGCTCTTCGGCCTATGGTCCAGAACTGGTTTCAGCGTCTTCTGCTTCTCTCATCACATCTGATTAATACTCCCCAAAGTGCGCGCATCTCCAGCTTTCCATGTTTGGAAAAGGAAGGCTGCTTTTCCTGTGGTACTGTCATAGGGATGCTGAGAATGCTCGTGTTGTCCTTGATGAAGCCTTGGCTCCAGCCATCCTTTCAATGGTATCCTCTTTATAGGCCAGCAGGAAATAGAGCACAGGTCTCACACTCTGAGTATATCCACGCTCTGAGAAGAATGCAGGTGTTTGGTGTGGCCATTTCCTACTCTGGTGGTGCATCCCGTTCTGGCCTCCGTGCCTGTCCTAATTTACCTTCCTCACACTGCACAGCAATTAAATGATCATCTTTTCCATCTCAGGCTCTGTTTTGATACAGGAACTCACTGTGTATCAGTGGCTTTCCTGGAACTTGCAGTGTAGATCGGACTGGCCTCAGATTTCAGATAGCTGCCTGTCTAGGTCTTCTAAACGCTCTGATTAAAGTTATATTTTCAAAGCTGCCCTGGAATACCTCCCCATTGGTGGGATTGCAGACACATACCACCACACTAGACTGTTGGTTCACTACTCATGACTTCAGGGGTGCAGGGCCAGCCTGTGCCATGATCTGTCGTAAGGATGCACACTGTCTGCAGACAGCTGGGTGCAGCAGCAGCTGACGGTGTTTATTCTCACCACTGCTCCACAGAGGAATTGTTCTCTCTCACCAGGCTCCTAGGGTCATCGCCCAAGAATCTAGGAAATATTTGCTACTCCAGAGCCCTTGGTGCCTTTAGCCTTTCAGGCTGCCAGTATTGGTTCCCTTGTGCAGTTTCAGGCCTAGGACCTGAGCCCCAGCTTCTTCCTCAGGAACCTTGTCTGGAGCTGGAAGCCTTAAAATAGCCACTGAAGGGTTAGCATGGTCCAGAAATAGAATGGGAAGCATCGTTCATTGGTTCTCCACGTGGCTGCTTCTCCGAACACATTCTCTGCCCAAATGTCATCTCCCCCCACTCAGGGTATTAGTGAGGAAAAGGTCGTGGAAAATGGTTTAGTGGAGAAGAAGCTTTGAACTAATCCTTGCAGAGAATGTTCCCAAGGGCATCCCAAGGAATGTTCGTTTGCCTGTCCTGAGCACCTGTCGCCAACCAGTGACATGAATAGTCTACGTGCCTTCAAGTTTATTCTCTTCAGAGATTCCAGGCAGGGCTCTTAGGGAAGAGTCCTCACCTACCATCTTGGTTTTCAGAAACATGAGAAAGAGGGTCCTGATTCCCTTGTCCACAGAAGTGTGTGCATTCTCTTGGGCTGAGTCTGGGCTGTAGGAGAGCCATACTGCCGTGTTGGCAAACATGTTTCCTACTGAGTTACTTGACAGTTGACTCCTGCAGAGACCTTGTCCTGAGCACAACTGAACCAGGTGGAGACAGGATGCTGGGACCTGGCCTTGTGCAGCCCCAGAGAGTCACAGTCACTGCCTGCTTGCTCTGGTGGTCTCACCCCTCCCCTGCCATGCACACACCATCTGCCCCTCACCTCCTCTGAGCTCATGTGTCATTTCAGTGAGACCTCGGAAGACCATTCGGGGCAAGCAGAGTGTCATCCCTGCAGCAAGGCCAGGCCGACCACCGGGTAAGAAGTCACATCCTGCCAGAAGGTCACGGCCAAAGGATGACCCAGAGATTGATGATCTGGTAAGAGTTTCTTAGCCTCCGCTAGTCTTTGTATCCTTTATGTTCTGGTCCACAATGGGGAATTCACAAGGCAACAGGTGGGAGCCATCCCTCCCTTCCTTTCTCCCTCCCTCCCCTTGGGTCGGGGGCTGAGGCAGCAGATGGACAGGCTCTGGGCAGACTAGGCAGCGGGCCCTCTAGGAGCAGCTATGCCCGGCATCCTGCCTAGCCTGCAGACAGCCTCCCCTAGTTAGCAGCGGCCTGCAGCTTGTTAGGGACTTTAAAATAGTATCCATGTGTCTCTGGTGGGCCCAGAGGGGTGGGCCTCCCTGTGGGAATGCCAGCAATGCCAGAGCCACTAACTGCTGCTTTAGCCACAGTTGTTATTAGGACATTGCCCCGCTCCTCTGATGGCGGCGTCACTTCAGCAGTTTAGGTCTGGCTTGAGCTTGAACAGAAGGAAGCTCTCAGGAACTGGCTTGTCTTTATGGGCTTGAGGACATGAAAGAAGCCATTAGGGAGCGAACAGTCTTTAGAGTTTCCAGTGCCTTGTATCAGGTTCCTACTACTGGGGCTCCACCCGGCTGTGGCTGCCTGGAAGGGTGCCGCACCCCTTACCTCAGTAGGCACCTCCTCCTGCAGCCGGCTGAGGACTGGTGTTACACTCCCGCTTTTTTTCCTAAACACACATATGTGTTCACAAGGCTGGCTGCTGGGGTCAGCGGCTGCTGTCTGCAGTTGCTACTTTATGTCCATAATCCTAGATCCTTTCTCACGGTTAGCCCTCTCCAGTCACCCTCTGTCTGTTATGGTGGTGAGCATCTCAGCTTCCCCTCTGCTACTCTAACCACTCTGGAGAGCACCACCTGCCTTGAGTATCACCCAACGAAGTGATAAACTGTCTTCCTTTGTGTTTTAACAGATTTTTTTGTAAAGTGTGTGTGTGCATCCGTCCGTGTGTGTCCTGTCTACTATGTTTTAAGTCCCACAATGACTGGCACTCTGCCTCCTCTGGTTCTAGGTTCTTCCGACCAAGCGTAGCTCGAGGAGGCAGAGTCTGGAGCTACAAAAGTGTGAAGAGGTCCTTCACAAACTGGTCAAGTACCGCTTCAGCTGGCCCTTCCGGTGAGTGCCCCACCTCCCGGCTACACTCCAGCCCCTTCTTTTTGAGACAGGTCTTGGCAAGGGAATGGGGAGCCACAGCCCCTAGAGGGGGAGTCACAGCCCCTAAAAGGGGAGCACACCTCCTCTCCTGACTCGAATTGATCCGCGGCTGCAAGCATCCTGGGCTAGGGCCTCTCTGGCCTGGGCGCGTTTCTCAGTTGGTGTTTCCTACAGGGAGCCTGTGACCAGAGACGAGGCTGAGGACTACTATGATGTGATCGATCACCCCATGGACTTCCAGACCATTCAGAGCAAATGCTCGTGTGGGAACTACCGCTCTGTGCAGGAGTTCCTCACTGACGTGAAGCAAGTGTTCGCCAATGCCGAGCTCTACAACTGCCGCGGCAGCCACGTGCTGAGCTGTATGGAGAAGACGGAGCAGTGTCTGCTGGCTCTGCTGCAGAAGCACCTCCCCGGCCACCCCTACGTCCGCAGGAAACGCAGGAAGTTTCCTGACAGGCTCGCTGATGATGAGGGGGACAGTGATGCAGAGTCCGTTGGACAGTCCAGGGGACGGAGACAGAAGAAGTAAAGAGGCAGGGCCTAGTGAGGGAGCGAGGAGGGGGGACAGGAGGAGACCTACAAGGGTGTGGGGAGGCCGGGAAGCTGGGAGAATTTAAAGGAGAAGTGGCTGGAGCATCCAGAAATGCCTGTCATGTCGAGCTTGGGCTTTTTCTGCAAGTCTCTATGGGGCCTTTTCAAGCAAAGCCCAGCTCTTGGGGCGCTTCATGCTAGCCTGGTGAACCCTGCCCAGAAAAGCTAGCAGCAGAGTGGATCTCCCCGAGTTCTGAGAGTCAGTCGGAGAAGCCTAGGCACAGCTTCTTCTGTGAGCTCTGCCCTGCTCTCCTCCTCTTCCTCCTCCTCCCTCCTAATTACAGCAGTGCCAAGCCCCCTGGTCTCAGAGAGGGTGCTGTACCCACAGTAGGAAGGAGTGTCATCTGGCCACGCTGGGTGAGGTGTGGATCTTTGAATTTATATTTATACACAGTCCTATTTCTTTACGTCCGCGCTGTCTCTTCCTCCTCCTCCCTCTCAGGTGACAGTATCAGTGAGTGCCATACAGAATTCTGTGTTCACCAGCATCTTGGGACAGTGTGGACTTTGAGTTGATCGTGGCAGAGTAGAGGGACATTTTCTGGAGCTGTTTCTGAGGACTCTCTCCATTGTGCATCCCTTCCCTGCCCTCACCCAGCTCACCACCTCATACAAAACAAAGCAAACCAAGGCACTTCCATAGACTGGAATCCTGCTTCCAATCATGCTATGACCTGGGCTTTAATGGCTCTGGCCAGAAGGGTGTTGGAGCCCAGCCCACCCACAAACCAGACAAGCCCTTAGGGAGCCGGGAAAAGAGCAGGAAGAAGTTAAAATGTTTAATTTTTTAAATTGACTTTTGTAGTTATTAAAGTTGCTTGTTTCCGCAGTGATATTGTATAAAGAATATCTTGTAAAATACTTGTCATCTTGCTTTGGCACATGTACAGTACAGTTTCTATGATAATGTGTTCGCTTTACTACCCTCAGAAGAGGCCAGTGGGCAGCGGGTCTGGGATTGGAGCCCCTCCCTGCCCGCCGTGGGTGTTTGCTCCTCCAGGGCCCTCTCTGCAGACCGAGGGCTCCTTCGAGGGCCCCTCGTAGTGGAGTGGATAATGATTGGTGTCAGCATCTGGAGGGCTGGGGAGGGCCAGCTCTGCCTTTCGTAGCCAGTCTAGCCTCGTGTTGTATTTAGGCAAAAGTTTGTAGTCTGTGTTCCCTTTTATGACAGATTTTGATAAAAGTACAAGACAGGGTTTTAATTTTCTTTTCAATGGTTTTGAATTTGGGAAATATGAGTCCCTCAGCTCTTCTTGTTTAAAGGAAAGGAAGTTCACCAGGTCCGGGAGCTCACCATTCGCAGGGCTGAGGGAAGCCTTGCTGTGGCTCTGGGTATGGCCCAGTCTGGTGGCCGAGGAAGGCTTCCTTCAGCTCCCTCCTACAGGCTTGGTTGAGGTTGGCGCTAACACTCGCGCCATGATCCCTGGCACCGCCGCCTCCCTGCTTCCTGCCCTAGATGTTGCTGTTGTAGCAGAAAGCTGTGTTCCCACTGCAGGGACATCTACCTGCATGGTGGATTTTTAAATTGTCTTAAAGGAGGAAGGGCCACGGTAAAAGGTAGACTTGTAATAAATTGGGATTTCAAATAAACATTATGTACTTGTGTTTATAAAGAAGAGACAACTCTGATGGCTCCTTTTTCTATTGGGGCAGTGGTGGGCAGTGCAGCCCTGGGAGCCTGGTATTTCGAGCATGAATAATAAAGTGACTTTTACAGCACCTGCCTAGAGCATACACCCTACCCCATGGGAGGCTATAGCCTGTTCCAAACACATCCTGGCTATAAAATAGAACAGGACCTAGGCACCTGAAGCCTTTGTAGCATGGCCTGTCTGCCCTCCTGAGTTCTGACCAGTGATTAGCCTGAGGCATGCCCTTCACTGCTAATCTCTGCTTCCCTCCTAGTTTCTCTCAAAGCTAACACCAGTCTTGCTTCTGTTGCACAGACAGTCAAGTATTGATCCCTTCTTTACCTATTGGCTGGCAAGGGAGAAGGGGTGCACTGGTTGCCCATTAAAAGTACACCCCTGCCTTTCTCTTAACCGTTATCTGGCTGCAAAAGTCCTACTAAAGACCACTGAGCAAATCCTGAGTACCTACTACCTTCTCACTCTCACTGTGGGCTATAAAAGCTTTCACATGCAAGAGAGTCCTTGCATGAGATCCAAGGTTGCTTGGCTTTGTGGGTCAGACAGGATGAATAAATGCTCCTTACAAAGAAGAGAATGAGGGTATTCTCTGTGTAAAGAACTTCCTAGGGAAGCCTAAGGGTGTGGCTCGGTGGTAGACCATCTATCTGTCTGTCAGGCTTCCGGCCCTGGGTTCCATCCCCAGCAAAGTAAAAGCAGTGTTCTGTGCACCAAGTATCTGTCTAGTCCATGGCATGGTTCAGTTACAATCACATGATATTCCCAGAGATAACTGCATGTAATAGAGGTGTTTTGTGTTTCTTACCTCTGATTTCAACAAGATAACGAAAGACATCAAGTGAGAGCTGAAGTTTCATAAAACAAGTTTTAAAAACTTTCTTAGCCAAGCGTGGTTGAGTGCCTTTAATCCCAGCACTCTTTGAGTCTGAGGCTAGTGGGCATATTGAGTTCCAGGACAGCCAGGGCTCTATAGAGAGACCCTGTCTCAAAATACACTAAAAATAAGAACTTGGAGGGGCTGCACTCACAAATACTGGTCATGTGTAGAATACATCTATTGATCATCACCTTTGCCTGTGGCTGGGAAGATGGGACAGTGGGCAGGAGCACATGCTGTGGAGATGTAAGGACCTGAGATAAAATCCCCAGCGCACACACAGACAACTTGGGCCTCGTTGGCATTAACAGCCTAGATACAATTTCGACTGACACAGACCTCCAGGATGACCACACATTCCTCATCAGGGACAGGGATGGGACAGGTCCCAGTAGCCCGAGCTTCCCTTGTACACAGGTACACACGGCGCTTTCCCAACCTCCCACTTACATGGGCACATCCCTAACCCTAACCCCGCCTTACTCAAAGCTGCTGTCAGTGCCCCAAGTTCTGGAGTTTTGGGTGGGTGAGAAAGGACACGATTGTTAATGAACTCAAGCGCTCCCTACCTCCGAGATTGTGCTACCCAGACGTGCACAGTCCTGCCCTGTCTTTTCCCTCCATCCCAAAATATAGCCGTAGCTTGGAGCTCCAACTACCGAATATTCTGTTTTGTTGTTAGTGAAGGGTTTTATTGTTGATGGTAATGCTGTTTTTGTTTTTTTTAAGACATGGCTTCTAACTTGCTGAGCAATTCTTTTAAAAATAGTTTTACATCAGTTTAGTGGGGGTCAGGGATTTGTGGGAATTGGTTTTCTTACCTAGTGGGTTCAAAGGATTGAACTCAAATTAGACTCCATAGTAAACAACTTTACCTGCTGAGCCATCTGGCCAGCCCACTCCCTTTTTTATTTGTATTTGTTTTGTCCAAAGGATCTCGGGTAGCCAGGGGATACCCGATCTTAAATTTCTGATCTTCCTGCTTCTACCTCCCAAGTATTTGAACTATAAGCATGTTACACCATGCGTCTTTTAAGCCAGCCAATTAGTTTGGGTCCCAGCACAGCAACCTTCATAGATAATGAGGACCATCCTCCAGACTAGGGTGAAGGGATCACTTGGAAACAGTCTAACTCCCTCTCTTTCTCTGTGAAAAGCATCTCATTACGTTTATTTATTTGTATAGTAGGAGTTTTGCCACAGAGCACAGGTAGAGGTCAAGATGATAATCTGTGAGTTGGTCCCCACCCCCCATGTGAGTTCCACCGACTGAACTCATCCTCCCTAGGTTTTTTCCAGCAAGCACCTTTATCCACTGAGCTCACTTGCCAGCCCTGAATTTATTTGCTAAAGCAAAGTGGGGGTGAGGGAGCTTACCTGTTTCCCCAAACAGGCTAGATGCCATTGTTAGGACTAGAAGTAGCCACGAGACAGCCAGGGGTTCCTGGGTATTCACCAGGAGGCTCTTGTTTCACTTCAGAAACACGGATCTCAGTCTTGAGACAGGTGAGAAGACACTCACTCGCGTGCGCACGTGCTCACACACACACACACACACACACACACACACACACAAAATCTAGGACTCCTATAATCCACAGATGCCCCCACAGAGTAACTTCTTGACAGAGCATGAACCCCAACTCTGAGCCTCTCACCCCCAACTCTGCTTATGAAGTTTCTCACCCTCCTGTCTTGTCTTCCCTCTTTCCAGCCCAGATAGGACACAGCAGTCCACACGAGGGTTTATTCCAGAGAAATGCCACAATAAATTACATCATTAAATAAACCCTGCACTGGATCCTGTCCCCCTTCTGCCCCTTCCTTTCCTGGGACCCTCTGTGGACTTAACTAGGCCCACTCCCTGCGTGAGAAGGAAGGACAAGGCCCTGAGCTTTACTGGGTCCCCACCCAGGTCCGCAGCCCCCTGTGTTTCGCTTGTCTGACCTTGACAGCTGGGCAGCTGTGAGTCAGCTGTCTCTGAAGGGGGAGGGGAGGGCAGGGAGGGAGCAACCATAACTCATTACCCAGCCTATGTTCTAGAGGTGTGTGGGGTTCTCCAGAGAGGGGTCTGTCTTAGTCATGTGCAAGACCACCGTGGGGGCTTTGTAGTGGCAGTGGGTACCCCGGCCATAGCCCCCTGGGGTTCGGCAGGCCTTGGCCCGGGCTCGGCCAGCTGCCATTTTTCGGTAGCACAGGCTCTGCCAAGTCTGAAAAGTCTTGGAACTCCATACCCAGACTCCACTGGTGATGCCCACCACCAAGGACATGAAGATTTTGAGCATGAAGACAGCCACAGTGGGCACCGAGCCCCCTGGCAGCGAGCAGTCTCTCCGGCCTCCGGGCACGGTGGCAGCAGTGCATGGCTGCTCTGTGGCCCGAAGACGCCAGAAGTCCATGTTGAGGCGTTCGTAAACGTAGCAGACAATGACGCAGGTAGCCGGCACTGTGTAAAGGATGGAAAAGACTCCGATTTTGACCATCAGCTTCTCCAGCTTCTCCGTATTGGTGCCGCCCGTCTTCATAATTTTGCGGATATGGAAGAGAGCCACAAAACCGGTCAGGAGGAAACTGGTGCCCAGTACCAGGTAGCAAGAGAGGGGTACCAACACAAAGCCAGTGAGGGCTGCCGGGTCCATGCTGGCTACATAGCAGAGCCCAGTCAGTTCATCCCCAGCCACCTTGCGCAGCGTCAGGACCACGATAGTCTTGAGCGCCGGCAGGCCCCAAGCTGCCATGTGGAAGTAGCTGCCGTGAGCCTCGATCGCCTCGTGGCCCCATTTTTTGCCTGCAGCCAGGAACCAGGTGAGAGTCAAAACCACCCACCAAAGTGAGCTGGCCATCCCGAAATAATAAAGCAATAGGAAGACCAGGGTGCAGCCTGTGTTTTCCAGACCCTCCTGAATCACATACAGAGCCCCTGCCTCCTGGTCGCAGGCCACACTCTGTGCACCTGCCACCGCTCTGATCAGGAAGGCCAAGGAGTAGACATTGTAGCACATGGAAAGGAAGATAATCGGGCGCTCTGGGTACTGGAACCGGTGAGGCTCCAGCAGGAAGGTGAACACGGTGAAGGCCGTGGAGAAGAAACACAACGCGGACCACACAGCCATCCAGACCAGCGCGAAGTCCTTATCGCGCCGAGACCAGAACACCTCGACGCCCGGCCCGCAGCGCGGAGCGCACGAGCGACTCTTCTCCACGTACTGGAACTTCTCGGGGTTGTCGCAGGTGCCACCGCTGCCGGGACCTGGGGGTGAATCTCCCGGTGGCCTCGCTGGCCGAGGTGCCACAGGAAGCATGCCCAGGCCCTTGTGGGGTTCTGTGGGACCTGCGGTAGCGTTCTCGGGTGCCTCCATGCAGAGCGCGTGCGGATCGTTGCGCGTGGGAAGCCGGGCACAGTCGAGTGAGTCTGGCCAGCCGAAATTGAATTGCTCCATGATGGGGGCGCAGCGCAGGCGAGCCTGCTCGCACATGGGCCGGCAGGCGGGGATGGGAGTGGAGACCTGGTCGGTGCACATTGGGGCGTAGAGCGAGCAGAGGAAGAAGCGCAGGTGGCTGTGGCAGCCGTACTGCACGAGAGGCGAGAACTCGGCCAGCTGCGCGGCCGCCTCGCCCTGCGACGTGTGGCCCAGTAGGTTGGGCATGCGGGTCAGGTTATAGCCGATGCCCCGGCACATGGGGATCTCCATCGCTTGGCACGGTGCGGGGCCACGGCCGCGCTCCGGATCGAAGCGGCCGATCTCCAGCGCCGCGCCGCCCGTCGCCAGCAGCTGCCACAGCAGCAGCGCCCCGCGGAGCAGCGGTGGCACGGCCATCGCCCCGCGGCGCGGCCGCCCCGGCTCACTCGCGCCGCTCCATCCCGCGTCCCGGGATCTGCGCGCCACGTCGCGGGTCCCGCGCCATCTCTCGGCCGCCCACGTGTGTCCCGGAGCGCGCGGCGCCTTCGGAGGAACAGCCGCTACCACCGCCGTCGCCACCGCCGCCGCTGCCGCCGCCACTCCAGCCAGAGCCGGCGCGGTCCCCGCCGCCAGCCGCCTCGGCTCCGAACCCCGAGGGCGTGGTCAGTGGGACGACACGCCCAGGGGCGGGGCACTCCCTCAGGACACGCCCCCTCGCGCTTTAAAGGTGCCGCGCCTCTCTGCCACGCTGGAGGCGTGTGGGCAACGTTGTAGGGCAGCTCTTCTTCCCTTCTGCTCATTTCTTTTCCCTTTGCAGACTCGACAGTCCGCGGGAACACACCTCCTAATGTACTCCCTCGCAATGTCAAGTGCGCCCTTTTCTTCCCAGGTGGGAGGGGATCATGCCAAGCTCTCCAAGCTCCAGGCAAGGGAGTTGCTTGCTCCCCCTCTCCTCTCTTCTCTTCAGGGTAATTTTGTTGATCTTGTTGTTTTAGAGACAGGGTCTCATATAACCCAGGCTGGCCTCAAGCTCACCTTGAATTCCTGATCCTCCTGCCTCATAAGGACGGCCACCACATGAGTTTTTTATGCTGTTGTTCATTCTAGGGATGGAACCCAGACTAGAAAAGCACTCTACCAGCTAGGCCGCTGTGCCTAGCTCTGGTGATTTTGTTTTGTTTTCATTATGTTTATCACACACATCCTGCCATTTGTGTGTGTGTGCGCGCGCACGCACGTGTGTGCCATGCAAGCACTGGTATGCTCACACAGGAAACTGCATCCAAGCAAGGACAACCTGGGGAGGGAGTCAGTACCTGCCCACTGAACTCAGGTCGTCAGGACAGGTGATCACTACCTTCATACTGAGCTATCTCTCTGGCCCCTTCATCTGTTTCATTGTTGCTTTGTTTTGTTTTTAATTTTTAAATTTTCTTATTGATGTATAGGGGTGTTTTGCCTGTCTGTCTGTCTGTGCACCACGTGTTTACCAGGTACCCTTGGAGGCCCGAAAGAAAGCTGTGAACCTCCATGTGGATGCCGGGAATCGAACCTAGGTCCTCTGGAAGAGAAACCAGTGCTCTCAATTCCTGATCCAGCTCTCAAACTCCCCATCTGTTTGTTTCCCAGACTGTTTCCTGTTGTCCGAGCTGGCCTCGCATGTATCAAAGGATGACGTTGGACTTCTCACCCTCCGGCTTCCCCCTCCCTAGCGAGCGCCTGAGCCAGGCATTTCAGTACCGCTTCAGCCCTTGCTGTGGTCCTCAGGAAAGCCGGTCTAGGGTACAAGTCTGAAGGAAAAGCTACACACTCAGACTCACATACCTCCTAGGTGTCAGGGCTGGCAGGCACATTGTTTCTCCACTAGATGCCTGTTACACACACACACACACACACACACACACACACACGACTTGGCCAATACCCTCCTGCTATATTTAGAGCCGGGATTCAGGAAGGAGCTGGGACAGGGCTAATGGCTGCAGTGAGAAAATGGGGCGGTCACTTCCCAGTCTCTCAGCTCCCTGAGAGCTCGGCAGGGACAAAGAAAAACATGTGTGTCACCGGAGTGCACCCAGCCCCTCCTCCCCTGAAAAGACTGGAGAGAAGAGGCTTTGTGACGAGGAAGCCAGTCCTGCGCGCCAAACTCAGCCCCTGGGAGTCCCCAGAGCTCCTGCTTCAAGACCCTAAGCGCTGGGGAGACAGTTTAGGCAGGAAGGTGCTTTCTGGGCAAACCCGGGGGTGCGAGTTCAGATCCCCAAGCACCCACAAACGGAGCCAGGTGGTGTGATGCACACCTGCCGCTCACACTCCTGGCGAGGAGACAGGCGGGTCTCCCAGGGCTATGCCTCCCTCCTCCCTAGTCTTCTTCCCAACCCCACCCCAGGAACTATCCTCACTTGTCTGTTCTTTAAGAGTTTTTTTTTTTCCAAACACACCAAGACCCTTCTCTTATTTCATCGATCACAGTAGACTTAGGGGCAGGCTCTGCTTTGGGTCCCCTAGTGTCCTTGACCCACCCTAGGAGCCCAGGGAGCACTTATTTCTGATCTCAAGGCTTAGCCTTGCCCCTGAGCATCTCTCTGAATGACCGGGGCTCTCTTGGAGGAAAGTTGTTCCTTTCCTCAAAGCCAGCTAGCCTGGGAGTCCTATTTTGTATGTCCCTGCCTCCCTCTCCAGGATGCAAAAGAGTTGGGGGCCCCTAACTCTGGCAGCTATGGTGGGGAGGGCACTCCGGGGGCCAGTGGGATGCAAGGCCCGCCTGTCACTATGGCAACAGCCAGTTCCTGGGAAGCCAGAGGTGTCTGTGTGCCTACCCCTCGGTGCAGATGCTGCTGGGGGAGAGAAGAGAAGAGGCCCCTTGGGCTGTCTGCCCACCCACCCGGCTTTGTTACCCGATCCCCCTCTTTACAAAAGAGGAACAATACCTCAGGCACACACTGAAAGGGAGACGATGCGAAGGGGCAGAGAAGGAAGGAGGTCACCATCAATGCCCACCCCCACTGGGAGCCCCTCGAAGCTCCACCCCCCCCCCGGAAGATGCCAACTTTCCTAGGGGCCTTGGCTAGGGGCCCGCTGTGGGAAGGGACAGCCTTCTGTCCTGAGTTCCCACCCTCTCCACTGCCAACCTTCCCCTAGGCCCCTCTTGCATTGTAACCTCCCTCCCTTCAAGGATAAACCCGTAGCCCCTCCCCCAGCCCCACCTCAGCTCTGATTAGCCTCTGTCCGGATGCCTCCTACCCGCCACCTCACCGCAGAGTGCTGCTAACAGCTTCAGAGCCTGATTCCCCTACAAAACCTGGGGGCTTCGGGAGGAAGGCACTGTGCCATACCCTACAAGGCTTTGGCGCCTGGCCCGGGGTAGGCGCCTATAAATGTCCATTGTGTTAGAAGAACGTGTGAAAGAGAGGGACCAGTAAAGATGCTTAGAGAGAGGGCTGCGGAGACAGCTCAGGGGGTAAAAACACTTACTTGCCAAGTAAGTGTGAGGAGTTGGAGGAGCCCAGTTCAAGTCTCCAGATCCAT
Source organism: Tokudaia tokunoshimensis (assembly GCA_036184795.1). Taxonomy (NCBI): domain Eukaryota; kingdom Metazoa; phylum Chordata; class Mammalia; order Rodentia; family Muridae; genus Tokudaia; species Tokudaia tokunoshimensis. The sequence continues at coordinate 25,129,439 of BTHU01000006.1, forward strand.
TTGAAGCCAGGCATGGTAGACGGCTGTAATCCCAAGGCTTCTACAGGGAGATGGGAGGTGGAGACAGGAGAGAGCCCCAGAAGACCAGCAGGCCAGACACCCTGGTTACAGACAGTGGACAATAACAGAGCCCTGACTCAAACCCAAAGTTGTCCACTGACCTCTACACGCACGGCAACATCCACACACACAACATACCTCCCACAACACACACACGGTGGTAGCATGCACCTTTGATTCCAACAGAGGTAAGCCCAGTCTACACAGTGAAACTGTGTAAAAGAAATGCTAAAAATATTTTAGAATCTGTTACATGTACATATTCAGGGCCACGTACCTGCCACAGTGTGTAGGCCACCACACACATGTAAAGGTCAGAGGACAACCTAGGGGTTGGATCTCTCCTCCACTATGTGACATTTGGGGACAGAACTCAGGTCAGCAGGCTTGGCGGCAGACGCCTTTACCCAGTGAACCATCTAGCTAACCCTAAAAACGCATCATTTTTTTTAATTATTAAAATGTTCTAATTTTATGGGTGTGTATAGGGAGGGGTATGTGCACACGAGATCTGGGGACCTCAAAGGCCAGGAGAAGATGTCAGACACCCAGGACCTGGAGTTAGGTGCTTGTGAGGTGTTTGACAGGGGTGCTGGGAAGCAAACCTGGGTCCTCTGAGAGAGCAGCACATGCTCTTAGCTGCCGAGCCAGCTCTCCAGCTCCAAGAAGCTTTTTTCTCTTTTCTTTTCTTTTCTCTTCTCTTCTCTTTTCCTCCTTCTTTGCTTGCTTCCTTTTCTTGTCTCTTTTTTTGGGGGGAGGAGTTTGTTTGCTTTTCTTTTCTTTTTTCTTTTCTTTTTTTTTTTGTTTTGTTTTTTCGAGACAGGGTTTCTCTGTGTAGCCCTGACTGTCCTGGAACTCACTCTGTAGACCAGGCTGGCCTCGAACTCAGAAATCTGCCAGCCTCTGCCTCCCAAGTGCTGGGATTGAAGGCGTGCACCACCACTGCCCTGAAAGAAGCATTTTCTTACTATCTGGGCACACTGAGTGCACTGGCACACACCTGTGATCCCAGAGCTTAGAGGCAGAAGAAGGCGGATCAATGTAACTTGAAACCAGCCTGGTCCACATAGTGAATTCCTGAAAAGCCAGGGCTACACAGTAAGACCCCCCATCTCAAAAAAGCCGGGCATGGTGGCACATACTTGTAATCCCAGCATTTGGGGGAGCAGAAGAATTGTCATGAGTTCAAGGTCAGCCTATGTTACACAGTTAATAAGAGGCCAAATCCAAGGCCAGGTGTGGTGGTAGAAGCCTGTCATCAAAACCTTCTGGACCGGAAGCCAGAGACCAGCACATGAAGAGGCGCCATCAGCTTGGTTTTTTCCTTTTCTTTTATTTCCTTTCTTCTTTTTTTTTTTCTCCCCATGCTGGGCTCGCCTCCTAAATGTGAACCTTATTGAGAGACATTATTGGTGTTATACCATAAGTGTAAATCTATTTTTCTTTTAAAGTTTTGGGTTTGTTTGTTTAAGACTTATTTACTTTATTGTATGAGTACACTGTAGCTGCCTTCAGACACCCCAGAAGAGGGCATTGGATCCCATTACAGATGGTTGTGAACCACCATGTGGTTGCTGGGAATTGAACTCAGGACCTCTGGAAGAGAAGTCAGTGCTCTTAACCGCTGAGCCACCTCTCCAGCCCTGGTTGGTTGTTTTTGAGACACGGTGTCTTAGTTTGGATTTTATTGCTGTGAAGAGACACCATGACCAAGGCAACTCTTATAAAGGAAAACATTTAATTGGGGTTCACTTACAGTTTCAGAGGTTCCGTCCATTATCATCATGGTGGGAAGCATGGCAGCACCCAGGCAGACACAGGCTGGAGAAGCCCAGAGTTCTACAGCTTGATCCTGCAGGCAGCAGAAGGAGACTCAAGGAGGAGGCTCTAGAATTCTACACTGGATGGAACTTGTGCATTGAAACCTCAAAGCCCGCCTACTCAGTGATGCACCTCCTCTAACAAAGCCCACTCCAACAAAGCCACACCCCCTAGTAGTGCCATTCTCCATGGGCCAAGCATTCAAACACATGAGCCTATGGGGGTCAAACCTATTCAAACTACCACATGGGGTCTCATGGGTTAACCCTAGCTGACCTGGAACTCAGTACATAGACCAGGCTGGTCTTGAAGAGATGTGCCTGCCCCCGTGTTTTAGTGCTGGGATTAAAGGTGTATGGCACCACACGTGGCTCTGTTTATGTCTTATTAGCATAGATCAATGATATAACGATGGTCTCACATAACATTTCCATACACATACGTAATGTACTTTTGTGTGTGTGCAAACAGGCACTATAGTGCATGTGTGGAGGCCAGACGCCAGCTCGCAGGGGTCAGTTCTTTCCACCACAGGGGTTTGGGTTATAAAATTTTCCTACCTTTACAGCCCTCGCCATTTAGTCTGTCTGTCTGTCTGTTTGTCTGTGTGCTGGGTGCACATGCCAGGGAGAGAGTGCAGAGGTCGGAGGGTGACTCACCTATTGTATGTGAATCAGCTCTCTCCTTCTACCATATGGGACTGGGAAATCCAATTGAAGTCAGACCGGTAGTAAGTGCCTTTACCTACTGAGCCATCTTGCTGATCCAACGATATGATTTTTTTTAAAAGATTTATTTTATGTGTGTGAGTACACTGTCGCTGTCTTCAGACACACCAGAAGAGAGCATCAGATCTCATTACAGATGGTTGTGAGCCACCGTGTGGTTGCTGGGAATTGAACTCAGTACCTCAGGAAGAGCAGTCAGTGCTCTTAACCACTGAGCTATCTCTCTAGCTACCCCTTAAGATTTATTGATTTTACTTATTTGTTTGTTTGTGGATAGGGTCTCCTTGTGTAGGCTGGCCTCAAACTCAGGGACACCCACCTGCTAAAATTAAAGACGTGCTACTAAGTGGCTTGATTTTCTCTCTCTCTCTCCTCTTTCTTTTTTCTTTTTTTTTTTGGAAACAGTGTTTCTCTGAGTAGCCCTGGTTGCCCTGCAACTAGCTCTATAGACCAGGCTGGCCCGGAACTCAGAGATCCCCCTGCCTCTGCCTCCCGGTCGCTCTGATTTAAAGCATGTGACCAATAGCTTGGTTTCCTTCCTTCCTTCCTTTCTTCCTTCCTTCCTTCCTCACTTCTTCCTTCCTTCCTTCCTTTCTGTCTTTTTTAATAAAGGAGGGTTTATTGGGAAGGCTCTCAGGCAGGCTAGTTCAATGGCCTCAGGAGTTGCCATGGGGAAGGATGGGGTAAGGGAGGGAGAGAGAACGAGAGAAAGGACATGCTGGCAGAGAGAAGAGAATAGCTTGATTTTCAACAGGAGACTTAACTGAGCACTTACTCTGTGCCAGGCAAGGACTCCTTTGCGCCCTTACAGTTCACAGCCTTCACTGCGCATGTGGAGACGGAAGCGGAAGAGATAAGGCACAGTCCCAGAGAGATAGATGGTCCAGAGGGTGAGGAGAAAGGAGAGAAGTGTACTCCCTGCCCCGCTGGATCTCAGTCCTAAGAGGAAGCCACGGGGGGCGGCGAAGAAAAGGGAATAGTGTTCAAGATGCGCAGTGTGGGTGCACAACTAATTCCAGCAGTTGGGAGGCTGAGGCAGGAGGATCACGAGTTTAAGTCATTCTGTGCTGCACAGGGAATTTGAGATCAGCGGGGACTTCAAGAGACTCTGTCTGAAAACTCCAAAAAGAAGGACTAGGATGAGGAGGGGGAAAAGGAAGAGAAAAGGGGAGGAGGAGGGATAGAGGAGGGGGAGGAAGCGGGGAGAGGAGGGGAGAGGAGGGGGACAGGAAGAGAGAGGAGGGAAGGAGGGAGAGAGAGAGAAAAGCATCCGCCCTTAAGGACGCATTGGTTGGGTACAGCGGAGGCCCCCAGCCAGGACTCGGGGATCCCCCTAGTGCAACAGAGAGCCAGGCAATGCTTTTAAAGGGGCACCGGGGCAAAGAACCAGACCCTGCTGGGGGAGGCGGGATTCCGAGCGGGGCTGGGGGCGCTGCTGGGAAAAGGCGGGGGCAAGCACGAAGGCCAAGTGCGGCCTGGCTGGGCTGGGGGAGCCCCGACGGCCCGGGCGGGAGGCGCCCGCCTCTGCTCAAAGCGGCTTTTGTGCAGCTGAGCCCGGAGCGAGCTCCTGTTTCGTTGACGTTGGACGCTCCTGCTTATTTATCCAGTTCAGCAGCGGCCCAGGCGGGTGAAAAAAAAAAAAAAAAGAAAAGAAAAAAGGAAAAAAAGAAAAAGCCTCAGCTGCTGAGTTAGCAGGAGGAAAGAAGCCCTGCCAACTTCCACAGCCCTTCCCAGCCCGGAGGGCCTCAAAAAGCCTGGCAGAGCCGCCTCAAGCTGTCCGAGGTCCCAGGGATTGCCCTCCCCGAGGGCTGAGGGCAGTCCTCTAGGCCTGTAGTCCATTAGCAAGCCTCTCCCTGCAGGCCACCAACCCTCCTCTGGAGTGGCAAATAGCCCAGGGTGGGGGTCAATCAGGTAGGAGGGGCACCCAGACTTGGCCAGGCCTCAGCTTGTCCCAGTAACATTTGCCAGGGTCTGGCTGGACTTTTTGGCTTTATAAAAATCTCTCCACCTTGCCTGGCCAGCCGCAGGAAGTCACCCCCCGGATGGATGAACTCTGCTGTCCTAAGCCCCGTCTTTCCAATCTAGTCTGAGCAGTTATGGCTGCTAGGGACTGAATCTAAGCTGGAAACTCAGTGACCAACTTCACCCTGCACTGGCCTGTGGGGGTGGCAAGTACTGGAGGTAGATGGTAGCAGGTGACCATATCACTGGGACATGGCAGGACACACCTGTGACCCCAGCACTCCTGAAGCAGAGGCAGGAGGGTTAGCATGATTTCAAGGCTAACTGCAGTTGCATGGCGAGATCCTGTCTCAAAGAAGAAAAAAGGGAGGGGGGATGTAGTGTGTGTCTGTGTGCATATGTCTGTATGTGTGTCTATGTATCTGTGTGCCTGTGTGTATGTCTGTGTGTGCCTATGTGTGTATCTGTGTGTGTGTGTCAGTCTGTCTGTGTCTGTGTATGTATCTGCATATATCTGCGTAGGGAGTCCCAGGGCAGGGTTACACACTCCAAACAATCAAGCAAACAAACACACACGGTGATGGCCATTTGTGTGGCCCCCACAAGGACATTACTTGTGGGACAGGGGACGAACCCGGCGCTGTCAGCACACTTGCTCAGTGACGATGTAAAGGGAAGCAATATCCTGGGAGCACTGTGAGGGCTCAGTCCTGTGTCCCCAGGGGTCTCACATTGTCAAAGAAAGAGTTCAGAGACAACCAGGTAAGGAACCAGGAGGAAGTTGGTTATAAAGCAATGTAAACACTCAAATGGTGAATGTGGGATTCTCAAGAGTCAGGGTACGGCAGGCCTGTGGTCCCAGGTAATGCAGAGGCAGAGGCGGAGGCGGAGGCAGAGGCAGAGGCAGGGGCGAGGCAGAGACAGAACAGAGATTTCAAAGCCTGTCCAGGATACAGAGGGAGTTCAAGGCCAGATGGGACAATTCAGGGGAGGCTCTGGTAGTATAGTTGACTTGGAGGCACATTAAGTGGAAGATTCTGGAAGAAAGAAAAAATCCACTCCTGACTGGTGGCTTGCCGCTGACTCCCCTTAAGAGTTGGACTAGCAAACCTGGCCAAGGACTTGCTCTCAGGAAGGCAGGTTCACCCAGAGTTGTACAGCAGAGGGGACGGGAATAATTAGCCCATTAATGAGATAAAACACATTATCTTCCCAGAATTCCTGCCCCTAACACGGTGCCTACAGGCCTCTTTGTTTCTGGTCTGCCTGGTCTTTGGGGGGCTGGCCCCAGAGCCTAAGTGTGCCTTCCCTGGCACCCTGGCCCTCTTCCCTGTTGCTGCTCCTTGCTGGCTCCACTCAGACAATATGGCCTCTTCTCCTTCCCTTCCTTCCTTGAGGCCTGCTGTCGAGGTCCACATCCCACCGGCCTTGTGTCTCTCCTTTCAGATTTACTTATGCATATATGTGTTCTGCCTGCACATATGTATGTGTACCATCTGTGTGCCGATGCCTTCCAGGGCCAGAAGAGTGTCTTAGATCCCCTGGAAGTGGAGTTATCATGGTGGTGGAGTTATTACAAACCACCACGGGGTGGACATTGAGTCCCACCCATTGAACCAACTCTTCGGCCCAGGGTTTTCTTTAAAACACTAATAAAATTGTCCTTGAGTTTCCATTTGAGACTACTCTTAAATCCTTTTATTAATGATAAGTTGGTCCCAAGAGGGGACGCCAATTTCCTTACCATCATTTTCTCAAAATAATAAATCAGTCTGATGCACATTTTTAATCCTAGCACTTGGGAAGCAGAAGCAGGTCCACTGCTGTGAGTTGGAGGCTAACCTGGTCTACATACTAAGTTGCAGGCTAGCCAGGGCTACACAATGAGATCTCATCTCAAAATAGGGTTTGGGGGCTAGTGATATAGCTAGCTCAGCAGTACAGGCTAGAACCCACGAAGGGCTCAGAGGTCTTTTTGCAGAGAACCAGAGTTCAGTTCCCAGCACCCACATCAGGAGGCTCCGGCAGCAGAGGGCTCCAGTGCCTCTGAACTCCGAGGGCGCCTCAGCTCACATACACCTACCCCACTCCACATGCACAGTTAAAATGATGAAATAAATCTCTATTTAAAATCTAAGAGCTGGCATTCCAACTGTGTTTATATCAGTATATGTGTATGTGTATGTGTGTATATACATGTATATATGGATATACATCTGTGGCCAGAGTGTTAATGGTGATCATGTATTTGTTTCTCTGAGGTAGTGTCTCTGGATGTAGCTAGGGCTGGCCTTGAACTCAGGATCCTCCGCCTTCAGTCCCTGGATGCTGGGATGAAGGCGCTGCCCCGGGGACTGCTCTCTCTTTAGAGGAGAGCACCGGACCCCCTGGACCTGGAGTTACAGACAGTTGTGAACCACCATGAGGGTGCTGGAAACCAAGCCCAGGTCCTCTGACCCAACAGCCTGCATTTCCATTGATCTTTAGAGGCAAAGATGACGTTATCAGAGCTGGGCGGTGGTTGTGCATGTTTTTTAATCCCAACACCCAGACCGATCCCTGAGTCTGAGGCCAGCCTGGTCTACATACTGAGTTGCAGGTTAGCCAGGGCTACACAATGAGATCTTGTCTCAAAATAGGACTTGGGGGCTGTCTTCCAGAACAGTCAGGGCTACATGGAGAAACCCTGTCTTGAAAAGAAATAATTAAAAAATAAAATAAAAAATCAAGATGATAGGGCTGGAGAGATGGTTCAGTGGTTAAGAGCACTGTCTGCTCTTCCAGAGGACTGGGGTTCAATTCCCAGCAGCCACATGGCGGCTCATTACTCTGTAATTCCAGTCCCAGTGGGTCTAACACCCTCACACAGACATACATGTAGACCAAACAAATGTATATAAAATCAATCAATCAATCAATAATAAAAGAAATAAATAAAAAATTGAAAAAAATCAAGATGATGTTATCAGAGCCATATTTAGGTCTGGGGACGTAACTCGGCTGGCGGCTTGCTTGCCTGACATAATGAAGCCCTGGGGTTCATCTTTGGTACTGCCAGTACTTTCAGTAATGCCAGCACTTCGAGGGTGGAGGCAGGGGATCAGAATTTCAATGTCACCTTTGACTACATAGCAAGCTGGAGGACAGCCTGAGCTACATGAGACTCAAAAAAAAAAAGGTGAAAGCAGAGATTGCAGAGTCCAGAAGGAGCGAGTGTGCTTGCTGTGAGCAAGGCACAGAGGTGCATGGCAGGCGGGGACGGGAGCCAAAGAAGGGAACTGCCATCTAATGTACAAGATGACCTGAATTGCACGCATGCTCGAAGGAATAAAGGAAGGAATGTATGTATAAATATATGAATGAATGTATGAACAAATACATACGAAAGTGCATGAATGAATGTGCGTAAGTGAAGGAATGAGGTGTAGGAACGAATAGATGAATGAATGCAGGGATGAATGGCTGGATCGGTCACAGGCACTGGCTTGTCAGGAAAGAATAATCTATGGTTGGGGGTAGTCCGTATTCTCCAAGTCTCTTCACAATGTCCACGGCACTGTCCGGCCTCCGGCCTCTGTAGTGTACGGAAAGGACTACCAGAGTTTGGTGAGACACGGTGGGCGGGCGAGGTGCTAGGCAGGACTGAGCCCAGGCTAAGCAGGTGAGCGCCCAGTTCGCTGGTTCCGAGGCTTCCCTCCACCCTGGGCTCACAGGTCAGTGCTGGGGTACTTTAGCCTGTGGCTGGGACTCTCTGGTCCCTGAATCCCTCAGCCTCGGTCCATCCCAAGCCTTTTCATGCGCAGCAGCCCTCGGTCCGTCCCTCCCCACACAGAAGCCCTTTCACTGGCAGCTCGGGTCCACGCCTCCTTCCTGCCCGAGCCCCCATGCTGCCTCCTGTCCCCAGGCTCCTGTGGCTGGCCCAGGGTGGGGAACTCGGGCAGGGAACACAATGTGGCTCCTTGTTCCCCAGCTCAGCCTGCTGGAATTGGCCCATTTCCTGCCTAGGCCTTGGGGCCTTTTCCAAGGTAAATAAACAAATACAGAGAAGTTGGGGCCTGGGGTGGAGAAAGGGGTATTGGGGTTTTCCTACCCCTGGCACCCCATGGGCTGGGCCCTTACTCTCGGAGGTTCTTTGACTTCTGGAAAGACAAGCTCTTCTTGGAGATTTGGGTGCTCTGCCTGGGTCCCCCCCTTCCAAGTGCTGCCCCCAGAGAGGAAGCCTGGGTCTGAGCAGGGGGCAAAACCAACTGACAAGCTTTCTGGAAAAGGGATCTGGGGTGCGCGGCAAGCCCTGTGTTGCTGCGCCTGTTTGACGTTGATTTCAGGAAGGAAATGACAGCCATCCAGCTTTGGGCACGGGCTCCTCCCATGGGGCGCTTCCTGGAGAGCCTTGACACCTGGTCCCCAGCTCTGACGTGGATCAGTTGCTTGCTGTCCTTGGGATTCGGTTTCCATGGCTTCAAAATGGGGGCATTTCCTCTTTCAGAGTGGCTGGCTGCTTGCAGAATGCAGGCTCTCCACTGGCCCCTTGGGTTGGGTGTGGGAGGCCCTACACCTGCTCATAAGGAACGCCCGAGCTGGGACTTGATTTTCTCGTGAAAAAAAAAAAAATGGGAAGAACCTGAATGGAGGTGGGCGCCTGTCCTCCAGGACTTGGGTGTGTGTGAGGGGGTGTCCTGTGGATCCCAGCTGAGCTTGTTATGGACTATGAGTGTAATCTGTCCACCATCCTCCATAGTCCATCATCCACCCACCTGTTGTAGAAATTTCAGTCCCAATCTGGGTCCCGCCCCCCCACTCCCGCCCTTGACCATTTAGTTTTCGGATAAAAGACACATAACTTTTATTATTTACAATAAGCCTTAACCAGCACAGAGCTGGGCAGATATCTACCCTCTATGCTATTAGAGTCTACTTTATTGATAACCCCGAGTTATTACTTACTATGTTTTATCTGGGCTGCTCTTGACTCTGATTGGCCCTCAGGGCCGGGCTTTTTTGACTCTTAAACCATGGCGACCAATTTTTTTTCTCACCTTCTTTCCTTCTCTTGTGGTTCTCTGTTGCAGTAAGAAGGGAACCCATTCTATACTTTCCGGTGGGGGTGTATGTGCTTCTCACTGTGGCCCCAATGTTCTGGATTCCTGAAAGAAAGACAAACAGACACAACCTTATGTTTTAAATACCTTAAACAGCTCAATGGCTGGGCCACTCCCTAACTCCATGTGGCTAACACACACTCCCCTCCGACATTTCCTGAGTTAATACTTCCTAAATCTATATTTTATCTTTGCTGCCCTGGACCCTGCTGGGTAGCCCTCCTTGGGTCGCTTCCCCTGCACCTACATGTCGGGTCTCTCACCCCCCCCAATCCTTTCTAGGGTGGTCTGTCTCCTATGCCCTCCTCATGGTGGAATCCCTTCTTCTTCTTCTTCTTCTTCTTCTTCTTCTTCTTCTTCTTCTTCTTCTTCTTCTTCTTCTTCTTCTTCTTCTTCTTCTTCTTCTTCTTCGTTTTCCTCCTCCTCCTTGGTCCATTCCCAGGAATCCTAAAAGTCCCACCTCTGTCTCCCTGCCTAGCCATTGGTCATCTCTAACTTTATTGACAAGTTAAAAACCAACTAAGGACAGACTTCCTTTAGTCCTACATGCAGGACACACACTGAAAAGTTTTGGGGTAACATAATTAGCATGAGAACACAATCCAGCCATAGTTCTCCTCTGACCCCAACCCAGGGAATCCTAAACCCCACCTATGTCTCTTCTCCTCAGCTATTGGCTGCCAGCATCTTTATTCACCAATCAGAAATAACTTGAGCAAGGTCACATAGCATCACTTGGGTCTCTGTGAGGACTCTCTAGTCTCTGGAACAACCAGATCTTGGACTTAGAATTACAATACTCAGCAAAACCATTGACCATCTATCCACAATCCTTCCAAAGTCCAATCATCATCCCATAGACCATCATCCTCCCACAGTCCATCATCCTCCCATAGTCCAACATCCTTCCATAGACCATCATCCTCCCACAGTCCATCATCCTCCCACAGTCCATCATCCTCCCACAGTCCATCATCCTCCCAGTCTATCATCCTCCCACAGTCCATCATCCTCCCAGTCTATCATCCTCCCACAGTCCATCATCCTCCCACAGTCCATCGTCCTCCCACAGTCCATCATCCTCCCATAGACCATCGTCCTCCCATAGTCATCATCCTCCCAGTCATCATCCTCCCACAGTCCATCATCCTCCCACAGTCCATCGTCCTCCCACAGTCCATCATCCTCCCATAGACCATCGTCCTCCCATAGTCATCATCCTCCCAGTCATCATCCTCCCACAGTCCATCATCCTCCCACAGTCCATCATCCTCACACAGTCCATCATCCTTCCATAGTCATCATCCTCCCACAGACCATCATCCTCCCACAGTCCATCATCCTCCCACAGTCCATCATCCTCCCACAGTCTATCATCCTCCCACAGTCCATCATCCTCCCACAGTCCATCATCCTCCCAGTCTATCATCCTCACACAGTCCATCATCCTCCCACAGTCCATCATCCTCCCACAGTCCATCATCCTCCCACAGTCTATCATCCTCCCACAGTCCATCATCCTCCCACAGTCCATCATCCTCCCATAGTCATCATCCTCCCACAGTCCATCATCCTCCCATAGTCATCATCCTCCCACAGTCCATCATCCTCCCCCAGTCCACCATCCTCCCATAGTCATCATCCTCCCACAGTCCATCATCCTCCCATAGTCATCATCCTCCCACAGTCCATCATCCTCCCCCAGTCCACCATCCTCCCATAGTCATCATCCTCCCACAGTCCATCATCCTCCCATAGTCATCATCCTCCCACAGTCCATCATCCTCCCAGTCTATCATCCTCACACAGTCCATCATCCTCCCATAGTCATCATCCTCCCACAGTCCATCATCCTCCCATAGTCATCATCCTCCCATAGACCATCATCCTCCCATAGTCATCATCCTCCCACAGTCCATCATCCTTCCATAGTCATCATCCTTCCACAGACCATCATCCTCCCACAGTCCATCATCCTCCCACAGTCCATCATCCTCCCACAGTCATCATCCTCTCACAGACCATCATCCTCCCACAGTCTATCATCCTCCCACAGTCCATCATCCTTCCATAGTCATCATCCTCCCACAGTCCATCATCCTTCCATAGTCATCATCCTTCCACAGACCATCATCCTCCCACAGTCCATCATCCTCCCACAGTCTATCATCCTCCCATAGTCATCATCCTCTCACAGACCATCATCCTTCCATAGTCATCATCCTCCCACAGTCCATCATCCTTCCATAGTCATCATCCTTCCACAGACCATCATCCTCCCACAGTCCATCATCCTCCCACAGTCTATTATCCTCACACAGACCATCATCCTCCCACAGTCCATCATCCTCCTATAGACCATCATCCTCCCATAGTTATCATCCTCCCATAGTCATCATCCTCCCACAGTCCATTATCCTCCCACAGTTCATCATCCTCCCACAGTGCATCATCCTCTTATAGTCATCATCCTCCCACAGTCCATTATCCACCCACCATTCTGCTGTAGACCACCATCCATTCATCCATCCATAGGCTGCCATCCATCTATGGTTCTTCCACTGCCTACCTACCAGCCTCTCCAAGTCCATTGGGTAGAATGTGTCTATAATTCCAGCATGGAGTGGGGTGGGGAATGGGGTAGCAGTAGACAGACACAGGAGGAGCTACAGACTAGCCACCAGCCCAGTCTAACTGTTGTATCCCAGGCACATTCAAGAATTGATTGTTCTCCATGGGTTGTTTGCTCAGCCTGACCTACTTCTCTCTCTCTCTCTCTCTCTCTCTCTCTCTCTCTCTCTCTCTCTCTCTCTCTCTCTCTCTCTCTCTCAACAGGGTTTCTCTGTGTAGCCCTGGATGTCCTGGAACTCACTCTGTAGACCAGGCTAGCCTCAAACTCAGAGATCTGTCTGCCTCTGCCTCCCGAGTACTGGGATCAAAGTCGTGCATCACCACTGCCTGGCCTCAGCCTGCTTTCTTTCTTTCTTTCTTTCTTTCTTTCTTTCTTTCTTTCAAATAATAAAATTTATTTTAAAATATACAACTCAGTATTGACATTTTTAAGTCATCAAAATAATTCATAATAGTTAAATGCCTCTTAAATATACATAATATCTTCTGAAGCTAAAAGTAATATGCACTCAACCAGTTTTTTTAAAATCTACTTGGAACATTACATATGATAGAAGTAGAAAAAAATCTCTTATGAAGTCCTCCATGAAAGGAAATTATGCAAAGTTCCTGATTAGACAGAAACCATTCCATCTCCAAGGGAGAATATGCAGTGTAACTGTGGCTTCATAGAATGAATTGGGTACTGTTCCTTCTGTTTCTGTTTTGTGGAATAGTTTGAAGAGTATTGGTATTAGGTCTTCTTTGAAGGTTTGATAGAATTCTGCACTAAACCCATCTGGCCCTGGTTTTTTTTTGGTTGGGAGACTTTTAATAACTGCTTCTATTTCTTTAGGGGGTATGGGACTGTTTAGATGGTCTATCTAATCTTGATTTAACTTTGGTATTTGGTATCTGCCTAGAAAATTGTTCATTTCATCCAGATTTTCCAGTTTTGTTGAGTATAGGCTTTTGTAGTAGAATCTAATGATTTTCTGAATTTCCTCAGTTTCTGTTGTTATATCTCTCTTTTCATTTCTGATTTTGTTAACTTGGATACTGTCTCTGTGCCCTCTGGTTAGCTCCTGGTTTTGTTGATTCTTTGTATAGTTCTTTTTGTTTCTACTTGGTTGATTTCAGAGCTGAGTTTGATTATTTCCTGCTGTCTACTCCTCTCGGCTTGTATTTGCTTCTTTTTGTTCCAGAGCTTTCAGGTGTGCTGTCAAGCTGCTAGTGTGTGCTGTCTCCAGTTTCTTTTTGGAGCCACTCAGAGCTGAGTTTTCCTCTCAGCACTGCTTTCATTGTGTCCCATAAGTTTGGGTATGTTGTGCCTTCATTTTCATTAAATTCTAAAACGTCTTTAATTTCTTTCTTTATTTCTTCCTTGACCAAGTTATCATTGAGTAGAGCATTGTTCAGCTTCCTTGTGTATGTGGGCTTTCTGTTGTTTTTGTTGTTATTGAAAACCAGCCTTAGTCCGTGGTGATCTGATAGGATGCATGGGATTATTTCAGTCTTCTTGTATCTGTTGATGCCTGTTTTGTTATATGATCAATTTTGGAGAAGGTACCATGAGGTGCTGAGAAGGTATATTCTTTTGTTTTAGGATGAAATATTCTATAGATATCCATTAAGTCCATCTGGTCCATAACTTCTGTTAGTCTCACTGTGTCTCTGTTTGGTTTGTGTTTCCATGATCTGTCCATTGCTGAAAGTGGGGTGTTGAAGTCTCCCACTATAATTGTGTGAGGCTCAAGGTGTTCTTTGAGATTTAGTAAAGTTTCTTTCTCTCTCTCTCTCCTTTTTTTAAAGATTTAATTATTTTATGTATGTAAGTACACTGTCGCTGTCTTCAGACACACCAGTAGAGGGCATCAGATCCCATTACAGATGGTTGTGAGCCATCATGTGGTTGCTGGGAATTGAACTCAGGACCTCTGGAGAAGCATTCAGTGTTCTTAACCACTGAGCCATCTCTCCAGACCATAAAGTTTCTTTTATGAATGTGGGTGCCCTTGCATCCGGAGCATAAATGTTCAGAATCGAGAGTTCTTCTTGGTAGATTTTTCCTTTGATGAGTATGAAGTGTCCTTCCTTATCCTTTTTGATAACTTTTGGTAGAAAGTTGATTTTATTCAATATTAGAATGGCTACTCCAGCTTGTTTTTTGGGACCATTTGCTTGGGAAACTGGTTTCCAGCCCTTTACTCTGAGGTAGTGTCTGTCTTTGACACTGAGGTGCATTTCCTGTATGTAGAAAAATGCTGGGTCCTGTTTAAGTATCCATTCTGTTAGTCTATGTCTTTTTATTGGAGAATTAAGTCCATTGATGTTGAGCCGAGCAATGGTGGCGCACGCCTTTAATCCCAGCACTCGGGAGGCAGAGGCAGGAGGATTTCTGAGTTCGAGGCCAGCCTGGTTTACAAAGTGAGTTCCAGGACAGCCAGGGATACACAGAGAAACCCTGTCTTGAAAAACCAAAAAAAAAAAAAAGTCCATTGATGTTAAGAGATATTAAGGAATAGTGATTGTTGCTTCCTGTTATTTTTGTGTTAGAGGTGGAATTATGCTTGTGTGGCTATCTTCTTTGGGTTTGTTGAAAGAAGATTACTTTCTTGCTTTTTCTAGGGTGTAGTTTCCCTCCTCTTGTTGGTGTTTTCTGTTTATTATCCTTTGTAGGGCTGGATTTGTGGAAAGATAATGTGTAAATTTGGTTTTGTCATAGAATATGTTGGTTTCTCCATCTATGGTAATTGAGAGTTTTACTGGGTATAGTAGCCTGGACTGGCATTTGTGTTCTCTTAGGGTCTGTATGACATCTGCCCAGGATCTTCTAGCTTTCATAGTCTCTGGTAAGAAATCTGGTGTAATTCTGATAGGTCTGCCTTTATATGTTACTTGACATTTTCCCCTTATTGCTTTTAACATTCTTTCTTTTTTTTTAAGATTTATTTATTATTATGTCTAAGTACACTGTAGCTGTCTTCAGACACTCCAGAAGAAGGCGTCAGATCTCATTACAGATGGTTGTGAGCCACCATGTGGTTGCTGGGATTTGAACTCAGGATCTTCAGGCGAGCAGTCAGTGCTCTTAACTGTTGAACCATCTCTCCAGCCCTTTAATATTCTTTCTTTGTTTTTTTTTTTTTTTTTTTTTGCATTTGGTGTTTTGACTATTATGTAACCAGAGGAATTTTTTTTTCTGGTCCAATCCAGAGGAATTTTTTTTTCTGGTCCAATCTATTTGGAGTTCTGTAAGTCTCCTGTATGTTTATGGGCATCTCTTTCTTTAGGTTAGGGAAGTTTTCTTCTATAATTTTGTTGAAGATATTTACCGACCCTTAATTCCTTTAAGTTGGAAATCTTCACTCTCTTCTATACCTATTATCCTTAGGTTTGGTCTTCCCATTGTGTCCTGGATTTCCTGAATGTTTTGGGTTAGGAGCTTTTTGAATTTTGCATTTTCTTTGACTGTTGTGTCAATGTTTTCGATGGTATCTTCTGCATCTGAGATTCTCTCTCCTGTCTCTTGTATTCTGTTGGTGATGCTTGCATCTATGACTCCTGATCTCTTTCCCAGGTTTTCTATCTCCAGGGTTGTCTCCCTTTGTGATTTCTTTATTGTTTCTTTTTCCATTTTTAGATCCTGGATAGTTTTGTTCAGTTCCTTCACCTGTTTGGTTGTGTTTTCCTGTAATACTTTAAGGGATTTTTGTGTTTCCTCTTTAAGGCTTCTACCTATTTACCTGTGTTCTCTTGGTTTTTTTTGTTTTTGTTTTTTTTAAGAGAGCTATTTATGTCCTTCTTAAAGTCCTCTATCATCATCATGAGATGTGACTTTTAGTCAGAGTCTTGCTTTTCTGGTGGGTTGGAGTATCCAGGACTCGCTGTGGTGGAAGAACTAGGTTCTGATGATGCCAAGTAAGCTTGGCTTCTGTTGTTTATGTTCTTGCCCTTGCCTCTCGCCATCTGGATATCACTGGTGTTAGCTGGTCTTGCTGTCTCTGACTGTGTCTTGTCTGTCCTGTAAGCCTCTGTGTCAGCACTCCCGGGAGATCAGTTCTCTCCAGGAGGAATTTGTGTATGGGGAGCTGTGGCACAGGGTCAGCTCCGGGGTGCAGACAGAAACTGGAAGGATCCTGTCCCAGGCTGCTCCTCAGTTCCTGTGTCCTGAGGGCTCTGGACCGGTTCCTCTGAGCAGAACTGGTGGTCTTACCTGGGCTCACGGGCTTGGCAGCACTTCTGGGAGACCCGCTCTCTCCTGGCGGTATTTGGGCATGGAACGCCCAGGTCCACTACTCACTGTGGGCTGGGGCCTCGTACATCAAGCGTCAAGTACAAGCATGTTAGCCCGCTGAGCCACCTCGCCAGCCCCAAGGATCAAAGAAACAAAGAGAAACAGGTCTATCCTGAGCTCCCACACTTGGCAAATGGAACTGGTAAAAGGGTGAACGACTGTGTGTGAGGACAGACTGAAGGGCGCGACAGGGCCTGGGTGAGGTCCATTGGGGTCACCTCTTGAAACGGGTTCCGAGAAGGGCTGTCCTATGGCGACAGTTTGGATAAGAGGTAAAGCTGGCTCAGTCAGCCACTCTGACTTCCTGCCTGGCTCCTGGCTCCCTTCTATTGCCTAACTTCACCTCCATCCAAATCAAAGCCTGTTTCTAACTCTCTGCTCCGATCTGGGATCAGAGCTGTACCCTGCTCCCCCCCCCTTCGCCCCTGCCCACTTATACTAACCCTGAGGGACCGAGGTGAGCATTTGAGGTGGGAACCAGGCCATACAGGACAGGGCCCAGGCTTTCTCTTCAAATGAACAGAGTGTGGGCCTGGGTGTATTTATAATCTGGCCTTGAAGGGACCAGGCCGCACATAAATCACAAGTGTTTCCTAGCATGAGTAAAAATAGCCTGTGGCAGGCTACGTAGGCCCGAGCACATGGGACAGAGTTGGCCTCGACAACCTTCCGCCCCCGCCCCCCCTGCCCCCCCTCCGTCACGCCTGCTCGGACAGTCAGGGCCAGGTTTCCGTTCCTCTCATGGCACCAGCTTGCCGACTTCTCCCAAGACAGGGGTGTCCCCCAACAGGGCTGGAAGGCTCACTTGAAGAAGGCGAGGTTAGGGGAAACTGGCTAAGAGACTGGTAATTTGGGCTGTCTCCGGCCTGCTCAGAGAGGGACAAATGACAACACAAAGTCCGATGGAGGGAAAGGTCGGAGCCAGGTAGCCTGCTCAGTCTGCCATCCGGCCTCCTGCCTGAATCCTTCTGTATGCCTATTATCCTACCCTGGCCCTTGAAGGAGGTGTAACAGCAAGGTGAGGGATGGGTGTGTGTGCTGAAGAACCCCAAATCAATACCCTGGTGCATGTGAGGCCTTTTGTGATCTGACAGTAGGGGAAACTGAGGCAGAAGGACTGGAGGACCTTTGCAGAACCCTAATCAAGATCCCAGTGGGAGAACCCCTTTGCAGCAAGGCCATGTGGGGATGCCCCTCCATGGGCCTGTCAGTGCCCCTCAGAGGCCCTCAGACACAGACTCTGTGGGGTGTGTGACCAAGACTGTTTTTGATTTAATTTGGGGGAGTGACTGTGCTGAGGTCCCACGTCAGGGCTTCATATCATGCTAGGCTACTTTTTACTTGTTTTAGAAATGGGGTCATATATAGCCCAGGCTGTTCTCAAACTCACTATGTAGCCGAGGGTGGCCTTGAATTTCTGATCTCCTGTTCCTACTTTCTGAGCGCTGGGATTACAGGTGTGTGTCCCCACAGCCAGTTTTATCAAAGGTGAGGGGTTAACCCCAGGACTTCAGGGACGCTGGGCAGGCACTCTATCAACTGGGCCACCTCCCAAGCCTCACTTATTTTAAGACAAGTTCTCACTATGTAGCCCAGGCTGGCTTTAGACTCATCCTGCCTTAGTCTAAGGCCCCAGCGACTATGACACCTTTTCTGTACATTCCAGGATCTGAACTCTGGTCCTCAAGCTAGTGGCTTAAGTGATTTACACACAAGGAGGTGTAAAGAGCATAGAGGGATTTGGGGTGGTATGGGGTATGTGTGTGCGCTTGTCTCTTCTTTCAAGCTACAGTTGTTATCTTGCTTGTGGCTCTACCAGGAACTGTCCTTGCCCTCAAACCCAGGCACTCCACGGATGTGCTGGGAGCTGGAAGGCAGGACAAGGTCAGGGCCACTTCTCCCACCTCCCTCGTCCCTCGGTCCCTTCCCCTTGAGCCAGCCAGTTTTCCAGCTGTCTGTAGGTCAGCTACTGTGGAAAAAAAAGTGGAAAAAAAAACATACCTATTTGGGGCATGATCACACCCTGTCCAGGATGGCAGTTGTGCCAGTCTCTCTCTGGGGGTCAGGAGAGGTGGCCTTGTTGTAAATGAGGCCTTGGGTCGCATCTGGGAGGAGTCACAGAGAAAGACCTGTGGGACAGCATCTCCAACGGCAGTTCTCTCTCTCCTTTTTTAATCCTTTTTCTTTTCTTTTTTTTTTTTTGAGACAGAATCATCTCACATAGCCCAGGCTGCCCTCCAAGTCACTATGTAGCCAAGGATGACAATGAACTTCTGGTCCTCCTGCCTCCACCTCCTAAGTGCAGGGATTACACCACGCCAGTTTGTGAACTGCTGAGACTGGACCCCAGGGCTCTGTGCACGAGCGGCTAGCGCTCTGCCTCGCATCCCAAGCTACATTTTAATTTCTGCTTTGTCCTGTTCTTCTTCCTCTCGAGACAGGGTCTCATTATGTAGCCCAGACTGACTCTGAGCTCATGATCCCCTGATCAGGCCTGGACCACCACACCTGGCTCCACTGTCTCTCTACTTACACAGAGGGGTCTCAGCCAGGGTCTCTTTGATAGTTATCTGCATGGTCTGACTCAAGATGGAAAATGGCAGCTTCTTTCTTTCATCCAAACTCAGCTTTGTCACTAACCTGGCTGCAGCGTCTCCCTGCTGTGATGTTCGGGATGTAGGCATCCAGTTGAGCTCAGGCCAGAGATGGCAGCGTGCCCTGCCCTCCCTCTACCTTCCCCGGGCACCAGCCTCTGCCAGGCAGAACTTCACGGTGCCCCTGGCGCTGAAGTTCTGCCAGAGTCTTCAGGTCCTTAATTCATCTAATTAGACTTGAGCAGCGGTTCTGGCCACGCCAAGCTCTGGGAGATCTTGGGGAGTTAATTTTCTCCCAAGTCTGATAAATTCCAATCCAGCTGACAGCCTGCTTGTGACCAGCTCCAATCTGGGATATTCTCTTGTATTCTATACATGCCCTGGGTGAGAGAAAGACGAGAAAGCTCCTTGTCCACAGGACACTTCTAAGGAACAACATCTAATCAGGGGCAGAGACTCTAGGAGCCAGAGAGACGGCTCACTCAGCCAGGGCTCACTGTGCAAGCATGAGGATCTGAGTTCAATACCCAGTGACCCTGTAAAGGTCCAGCGCGCATCTGTAACCTCCAGGCCAGGAGGAGTAGACGCAGATTAATCCCTGGACCTGGCTGGCAAGCCACGCTGGCTAACTTGATGAACTTCAGTGAGAGGCCGTGTCTCAAAACCTAAGGTGGAGAGCAACAAGGTAAGACACCAATGTTAACCTGTGGCCTCTGCTCACATGCCCACATGCGCGCGTGCACACACGCACACATACACACACACACACACACACACACACGCACGTGCGCATGCACAAGCACACACACACACACACACACACACGCACATACACACACGCGCACACACACACACGCACACGCGCACACACACGCACACATACACACACACACACGCATGTGCGCATGCACAAGCACACACACACACACGCACACGCACACACATACGCACACACACACGCACACAAGCCGGTGGGATGGGGAGCTAGATCAGTTGATAAAATGTTTTCCTTTGGAAAATGAAGACCTCTAAGCTGAGCATGGTAGTGCATACCTTAATCTCAGTACTCAGGGGGCAGAGGCAGACAGATTTCTGTGAGCTTGAAGCCAGCCTTGTCTACATAGTGAGTTCTATAATTGCCAGGGCTATGGGGGGGGTGTTGGGGGGGGGGAGAGAGAGAGAGAGAGAGAGAGAGAGAGAGAGAGAGAGAGAGAGAGACCCTGTCTCAAGGAGGAAGAGGAGGAAGAAGAAGAAAAAGAAGGAAGAAGGAGAAGTTGGAGGAGAAGGAGAAAAAGAAGGAGAAGAAGAAAGACCCCTGAGTTTGATCACAAAATACATTTTTAAAAAACGGGATGTGTCTGGACACATCAGTGGTTAAATATGCTCATTGCTCTTGCAGAGGACCTGGGTTCAGTTCCCAGAACCCACACAGTGGCTCACAAGAATCTATAACTCCAGTTCCAGGGGATCCGACACCCTCTTCTGACCTCTGAGGGCACCAGGCACAGGCATGATGCACAGGCCAACTCAGGTAAGACAGACACATACAATAGCATAACATAAAATAAAGCAAAACAATTAAAAAGAGGAATAGGTCACTAAGATTTCCCCTTTATTCAACCCAAGACCAAGGCCAGGGAGTAATGGAGCTCTCCCTTAGGACAGGTCTCCCCAGTTCAATTACCCTGAGCCCGGTAATCCTTCATAGGTATCCCAGAGGCTAATTCATCTAACGGACCCCTCAGGTGTGCCTAGAGACTGGCCTCTTAGGCATCACTACCTGCTGAGTTAGTAATCAATATCAACCCCCACAGGATATATTAATAATGCTGAGGTTCAGTTCTGTTATTCTGAGCACGCTATAGCCGTGTTTGGCGACTCATGGAGGTCTTAGGGAGGTAATGCTCCGATATTTGCCCTCCATCACTGCAGGATGCACCTCAGAGGCCGCCTGTGACCGTGCTCCTGGCCTGCCTCAGGAGCTGCCCTGGAATGGGCTAGAAACCTGATTTCTCAGTTGGCTCCACCATCGGATCTGGGTGGCCTTCATTTCCCACCATAACATACCTTGAGTGGGTGTGGCCTTCATTTCCCACCATAACATACCTTGAGCCTCTCTCTCTGCCTCTCTCTCTCTCTCTCTCTCTCTCTTCTCTCTCCTCTTCCTCCTTTTTTCTCTGTGTGTGTGCATGCGAGCTTGTGCAGATGTGTGTGGGCTATCTGTGTGATGTGACTGCAGAGCTCGGTTCCTCTCCGCCGGGCTGGGGTCAGAGGTGTGGACCACCGCCCTGAACCACCACACTTATCTGCCTTTTTAGATGAATTTCTGGGATCAGAACTCAGGTCCTCACGCCTGCGAGGGAAGCACTTTACTGAACCATCATCTCCCTAGACCCTTTCCTTTCTCGGTCGCTCTCTGTCTGTCTGTCTGTCTGTCTCCCTCCCTCACTTTGTCATTCTGTCTTGCCTGAAACTCACTATGTAGACTAGACTGGTCTCGAACTCACAGAGCTCTGTCTGCCTCTCCCTCCACTCTCTGAGTGCTGGGATTAAACATGTGTACCACCATACCTGATTTTCTCTTCTTTTAACATTTTTTATTATATCTATTTATTGTTAGGGTGTAGGCGTGGGTGAAAGGTACCAGTACCACTTAGGCGGAGGTCAGAGGACAACTTGTAGAAGTCAATTCTATGTTCCCCATGTGGGCCGTAGTATGGAACTCAGGATGTCATCTTGGTGGCCGGAGCCTTTCCCTGCAGAGCCACTTCCCCTTGCTCTCCCTCCTTCCCTCCTTCCCTTACTTCCTCTTTTTGTTTCCAAACATCTCCTTCTGTGTAGCTCAGGTTAGTCTCAAATTCTCTATGTAGTTTAGGTTAGCCTTTTCTCTCTTCCTTCCTCAGCCTCTGGAGGGCAGGGATCACAGGCATACCCACTCCCCCAGCTCTTTGGTCTATTTCTGGCTCCATTTTGGGAACTCCAGACCTAGATCTGTGATGTCAGCAGAACCTCCCTCCTCCTGGCAGCAGAGGAACGTGTCTTCCTGGTCATCTGGGGTACAGACTGAAGCAGGGGCACTTTGCTTACCGCAGCCCCCTTTGGAATGGGTCCGAAAGGCTTATAAAAAGATGAATAAACATTTATTCAAGAAAATCTACTGACACGTGGGAAGCACAGTGAGAGTCTGTGGTTTTTGAGCTACGATCCATTCCCCACTCCCTGTGCAAGACAAGATGGAAATTCCACTCCCGGCCGCACAGCCAAGAACACTGCGGCCCCTCTCCCTGGCTTGTATCGGCTCCCACTTGGAAAGATTTTCCCCAGGAGGGAAGCTAGGAATCCTGGGTTCCGGCCTCTTCTCTGGCTTGAAAGACAAAGAACTCACTGTTTTGGCTTTCTTGAAAGAGGGTCTCATGTAGACCAGGCTGACCTTTAACTGTCTTTGTATCAGAGAATGATGAAGTCTTGAGTTTGGGAATTATGGGGGTGTCCACCAAGCCGAGATTCTCTCTGTAAGCCCAGTGCTGCTGTGGGGCAGAGAGCAGTGAATGGCTGGAGCTCACTGACCAGCGCTTAGCTAATTATGGAATTGTAGGTTCAAAGAAAGCTAGGCTCATAAAGGAAGGCGGAGGGACTAGCGAGATGGCTTAGTAGGTAAAGATATCTGCTGCCGAGTGTGATGACCCCAAGTCTGATCCCCGGGTCCCCACATGGTGGAAAGGAAGACTACCTGGGTCCCCTATTCCACTGGAGGAGACCACACTGTGCGTGGATGCCCCCGAGTAGCCTTAAAACAGTATGGGCGGTGAGCTGGGGAGCCAATTCTGTGGGTAACATGCCCGCAATCCCGGCACTCAGGAGGTGGAGGCAGAAGGATCAGGGGTTTAAGGCTAGCCTGAGCTACCTGAGGCCTTGTCTTTTTTTTTTTTTTTTTTTGGTTTTTCGAGGCAGGGTTTTTCTGTGTAGTCCTGGCTGTCCTGGAACTCACTCTGTAGACCAGGCTGGCCTCGAACTCAGAAATCCGCCTGCCTCTGCCTCCCAAGTGCTGGGATTAAAGGCGTGCACCACCACCGCCCGGCAGGCCTTGTCTTTTAAAACAAATTTTAAAAGGCTGGAAATGTAGCTTAGCTGACAGTAAGCCCTGGGTTCTGATCCCAGCACTATATAAAGCTGGGCTTGGGTTGTGTGCACCTAAAATCTCAGCATCAGGAAGTACAGACGGAATGATCAGAGAAGTTCATGATGGTCCAGGGGGACCAGAGGTCAGTATCAGGTGTTTTCCTCCACTGTTCTCTGCCCTCTTTTTAGTTATTTTTAAATTACATTCATTTGTTTGTGTATGGGGGAATGTGGAGGTCAGAGGTCAGTTTGTGCTTTCTCTCCTTCCACTGTGTGTAGTATAGCCCGGGGATCGAACTCGGGTTGTCATACTTGGCAGTAGCCGCCTTTACCCACAAGCCATCTTGCCAGTCCCTCCTCCTTTGTCAGATGAGCTTTCTCACTGAAGCTGCATGCAGTTCACTAGCTGATCGGCTGGCTGGTCCATCTGCCTATCTCCACCCTAAGGCTTGGCAGGGTGGACACATTTGGTGACCGTATTGCCGAAGTGGCAGCACCCACTTCATCATCCATTTAGGTTGACAAAGAGCACGTGTCTCCTGGGATAATGACAGTGGGACCTTGGATAAAAGTCTCCCGATCTCCCCCAGAGCCAAAGGCAGCCGCCCAGCCCAGGAAGAGAAGCTTTCGTCTCCTCCTCCTCTGCCCTGGGGTTCACATTTCCTGTGCCTGGGCCAGGACATAACCCTTCGCTGTGAGTGTATTTTTTTTTTCAAACACACACTCGACGCACGCACGTGTATTTTGGGAAGGAGGAGGAAAGCTTCCAAGCTCTGTTAAGAGTAAAGTGAGGGTGGCACGGTGAGCGCAGACAGAGGCCCCTTTCATCGCCCAGGCCGCGAGCCCCGGGCGGCTGCCAACACAAATGCAGGCGGATCCGAACCCGCGCAGCGCCGGCCACGCTCCAGCCCGCGGTCCAGCCGCCCCGCGTTGGCGCCACGCTGCTTTCTGCTGACGGCGCTGGAATCGCCGGCGACGCGGGTACCCTCGCCCCCGGGGGTGGGGGTGGGAGACGGGGTGGGGAGGGCGCGCACCTGGCTCCGTGTCACCGCGATGCGCTATCCTCCGCACAGCCCTGAGGCTGTCCAGTAGGTGCAGAGCCATCTCATCTGTGAAGCCCTTTTGGCTCCCAGCGGCCAGAGCAAGGCTTCCAACTGTGTCCCTCCTGCTGCAAGTCCCTCGCCGTCTGCAGCGTTGGAGGGGACAAGACAGGGCTCTTGGGGCTGGCGCAATGGCGCGGTGGGTGAAGCACTTGCTGAAAAAGCCTAAGGACCTGCGTTTGTTTGGTTCTCCCCGGCACCCATTTGAAAGCTGGTGCGACTGTTTGCCCAGAGCTGGGGAGGCAGAGACAGAAGGATTAATGGATGAGCCCCAAGCTCATTAGGAGACCCAGGCTGAAGAGTGGAGAGGGCCTGGGACCCACAAAGAGAAAGGAAAACACAAACAAGCAAACGAACCCAAATAAAACAACTCCAAGTTGGTCTGTCTGTCTGTTTGTCTGTCTGACACAAACACACACACACTTCCTAGTGCTGAGATTAAAGGTGTGCACCACCATGCCCAGGATTTGACTTTTCCTTTGTTTGGGCTTTTATTTTCTTTTTAAAATTTTTTATTTTTTGTGTATGGGTGTTAGGGATGCATGTATGTGTGTGTACCTACCACATGCGTGCCTGGTGCCCATAGAGTTGTGAGCTGCCACACGGGTGCTGGGAATCGAACCCTGGTCCTTTGGAAGGAGAGCTAATGCTCTTAGACCCACCCCAGCCTACCCCACCCCAGTACCCACCTCTTTAGGCCTAGTTTCTTTTCTTTTGAGGTGGGCTAGCTATGTAGTCCAGGCTAATCTCAAACTCATTCAGTAGCCCAGGCTGGCCTCAGACTCATTAGGCTCCTGCCTCATCTTCCTGGGTGCTAGGGTTAGTTTAGAGGTCTGTGCTGCTGTGCCCTGTGCAGGGAAAGCTACTGGATCTTAGGTGCACAATGACTACAGTCAAGCCACTTCCTCTGCTGTCAGGACTCCAGTGCTGAAGGGAAGTATATTATTGATCCTTTGTCTGTTGCTTTAACAGAAATACCTGAAAGTGACTCCTCAGAATTAGCTGGGACTCAAACCAGAACTTTGTGCTTCTTACACAAGCCCCAAAGTCATAAACCCTAATCACAAATTTATTTATTTTATTTATTGGGGTGGGGGGGTATGTGTGGAGGTCAAAAAACAACTTGTAGAAGATTCCCTCCTTCTTCCACATGGGCCCCGAGATGGAACTCAGGTCACCTGACTTGTCAAGTGTCTTTTCCCACTGTGCCATCTTGGTGGTTTAAGTTTTATTAAGGGGTCTAGCGCCCAACTTTGAAGGAGTGCGGTCTTAGATTAGGCAGCATTGTCTGTTCAGTCTCCATTTTTGGAGGAGCTTTTGTCGAGAGGAAATATGTTGGCTGTGGAAGGTCTTGCACATTTATAAGGAAGCTGGAGACCAGTGTAAGGCCAGTCTCTCTTATTCATCCATCCATCCATCCATCCATCCATCCATCCATCCATCCATCCATCTTTGTAATAGCTCATCCTCACGTTAGTTTCCAAACAGATGATATGTACCCAAAGTTGACCGTGACGTCTGATTCTCCTGCCTGCATTTTCCAAGTGCCAGGATTACAGATGGGTGCCACCTTGTCCAGCCTCCGAGTCTTTGCTGTTGTGTTGCAGAGTTTGATTTTTTTGGGATAGTGTCTCACTAAGCAACTCTGACTGGCCTGGAACTTGCTATATAGACCTGGAATTCATAGTGATCTACCTGCCGCTACTCCCTAACTCCTAGTGCTGGCATTAAAAGTTATCCATTCTAGATAGACATAGTGGCGCATGCCTTTAATCTCAGCCCTTGAGAGGCAGAGGCAGACAGATCTCTGTAAGTTCAAAGCCAGCCTGGTCTACATACTGAGTTCCAGACCAGCCAAGTCTACATAGTGAGGCTTGGTCTCAAAATTAATTAAAAAAAAAAGCAGTCTGCAAGTAGGAGACTGACCCAGGATTCCATGAGGACTACACCAACCTCTTCCTAGGACACCAACCTCTTCCTAGGACTGAACCTCCTGCCGAGCTTCATCTTTAAAGGTCAAAGGTCAAAGGTTCCACTTCCAGCCGGGCAGTGGTGGTGCACGCCTTTAATCCCAGCACTTGGGAGGCAGAGGCAGGTGGATTTCTGAGTTCAAGGCCAGCCTGGTCTACAAAGTGAGTTCCAGGACAGCCAGGGAACCCTGTCTCTAAAAAACCAAAAACCAAAAAAAAAAGTTTCCACTTCCTTGATCTTCTTCCCATTGGAGATGACGCTTTGGACACATGACTCCACTGAGGATGAGCTATTACAAACCCTAGCAAAGTGGATAGCTCCGAACCACAGGGCCGATAGCGTTTCCTACTAGCCAGGACTTCTCTCTCTGGATACGTTCACATCCTCCTCGTCCCTCTCCAAGGTCATGTCTTCCATCCCCTCATAAAGGAACCCTCAGGACTCCCCCTGTGGAGAAGGTCTGGCCACTTGGCAGCCTCCTGTCTCTCTGGTTTCAGAACCTCATTACTGAACTCTCTTCCCCCAAATCAGAGACGGGCACAAAACCAGACGGCCAATCAGAGATTACTACCCCACTTCCTGTTCTGTTCAGGGATGAGCCGTGAGCCAAGAGGAGCCAATCAAAGCCATACTTGAGCTGTTCCGGAGCCGGTCCTGGGAATCCATTTTTCTTTAGACAGGGTCTCACTATATAGCTCTGGCCGGCATGGACAACTCACAGATCCGGCTGCCTCTGGCTCCTAAGTGTGGGATTGAAGGTGTGCCACCACACCGGACTTCCGGTTCCCATTCCCACCTCCCGCACATAGGGTAGAATAAACAGTAGTGACCCTGTTGGAAACACTTTAGCTTCCAGCTGTTTTCAAGGACACAATGTTTCTAACACCCCTAGCTCCTGGCTGTTTTTGCTCTCCCTGGGACTGGGCTGCCTCGGGACACAGAGTTTGAAGGAGGGAGGGCGGGGATGGGGGGGAAGTTAGGGGTTGGCATCCTCGCTCCCATAGTTCCCTTCAACAAATGTGCCAGCTTAGCAACACAGTTTACAAGCTGCAGGGGCGGGGCAGAGGAAGAAGTTAGGGAGGACAGTGGATAAAGATGGAGGCCGGGGAGATGAGGCTTTGCTTACATCAGCAGTTCTCAATGTGTGCACTGAGAAAGGGATCTAACCACCCTTTCACAGGGTCGCCTAAAACCATCAGAAAAACACAGATATTTACATTATGATTCGTAACAGTAGTAAATTACAGTTACGATATAGTAGTGAAAATAATTTTATGGTGGGGGGATCGCCATAACATGAGGAAGTGTATTAAAGTGTCGCAGCGCTGGGATGGTTGAGAACTACTGGTTTAGATGAACCCTGTCTGGGAAAGGGCGGGCAATCCAGGATAGAGGCCACATGTTGGAGGCACATGAAGAAGAAAGGGACAAGAGGAAGAAGAGAGTGTGGCACAGAGGAGTCGGGCGACAGAGCAGAGCCGGGGGGAAGGTTTGTGCAAGTCACAAGAGAAAGAAGTTTAGTTTGAGGCAGAGTCTCTCTCACCCAGACTAGCCTGGAGCTAACTCTTTAGCCAAGGCTGGCCATTCATTCAAGGCTATCCTTTTACCTCAGCCGCCCAGTTCTGGTATTACAGGAGTGTCTGACCTCACCAAGATTTTTTGATACATGGTCTGTGTTATTGGAGCTCGTCTTGAACCCCCAGTCCTCCTGCCTCAACCTTCCAAGTGCTGGGATTTCAGGTGTGCACCTCTAAACCCAACAGGAATTGTGTTATTTTGGTTTTGTGCTGGGGATCAAACCCCGAGCTTTGCCCATGCTGGGGGAGTGATTGACTGCTGAGTGAAGCTCCCAGCCCCTCACTAGGGGAATCTAAGCAAACAACCACAGAGGCCCTGACACTTCCATACCATCTTATTATGTAGCCCAGGCTAGATTTAGCTTCATGACTCTCCTGCCTCATCTTCGTGGGTGCTTCAGGGACAAGTATGCACCATCTTGCTATGTCCAGAGTGTCACCATTTTAAGTGTTAATACCTGTAATCCCTTATTGTGACTGTCTTCACAATCTCATCCTGGGGTTAGCATTTTACTGTACCTCCTTTTCAATTGTTTTCCTGTAGTGCTGGGTGTGGAACTGTGGGCCTTGACCGGCCAGAGAGCACCATATCCCAGAACTGTACCACCAGGCCTCCTTATTTTTTAAGTGAGCCCGCACTTGCCGATCAGTTGGCTGAGTCGTGTCAGCTCCTGCTCCATCAGAGACAGATGTTAGACTTCAGCCACACCTTCCATGAACACTCTCGGGACTTCAGTCTCCAGGGGCAGCTTGGCTGACCTGACCATCCCGTGGGTACCTTCTGAGTCTACCTCTCACACATCTGAAGAATCCCTTCTTAGAATCCCTCTTTGGGGCTGTGGCTCAGCTAGTACAGGAACCTCCTGTGCAAGCCTGGTTGATTTGACTTTGGTCCTTGGAACTCACATAAAGGTGCAGAGAGAGAGAGCTGATTTTTCAAAGTTGTCTTCTGATATCCACATGTATACCATAGCACACCCCACATTACACATTAATAATAGTTTTTAATGAATACATTTAAATTAATTTTTCATTTTAGTTAATTTAAAATTTTAATTAATAATTTTTAAAATTAATAAATATTTTAAAAATTCTTTCTTTGGATGGGAGTGTGGCCTCAGCAGGAAAGCACCTACTTAGAATGCCCCAGTGAGGGGCTGAAAGTGTGGCTCAGTGGTAGAGCCCCTGCCTAGAATCCCCCAGTGAGGGGCTGGGGGCGTGGCTCAGTGGTAGAGCCCCTGCCTAGAATCCCCAGGTGAGGGGCTGGGGCGTGGCTCAGTGGTAGAGCCCCTGCCTAGAATCCCCCAGGGAGGGGCTGGGGTGTGGCTCAGTGGTAGAGCCCCTGCCTAGAATCCCCCAGGGAGGGGCTGGGGTGTGGCTCAGTGGTAGAGCCCCTGCCCAGAATCCCCCAGGGAGGAGCTGGGGGCGTGGCTCAGTGGTAGAGCCCCTGCCTAGAATCCCCAGGTGAGGGGCTGGGGCGTGGCTCAGTGGTAGAGCCCCTGCCTAGAATCCCCCAGGGAGGGGCTGGGGTGTGGCTCAGTGGTAGAGCCCCTGCCTAGAATCCCCCAGGGAGGGGCTGGGGGCGTGGCTCAGTGGTAGAGGCTCTCCCAGCATATCTAAGGCTAGGGATTTCTTCCCCAGCAAAAAAAGATGTGGAAGCAAAAAGTGAGAGAAGAGGGCTTCTGGCAGGGGGCAGTCCTGCTTCCTTCATGACAGACAGCCTTGTTATTTAGTTCTTGTGGAGGAGGAGGAACAGCCCCTGGGCCTGGACAGAGGAATGGAAAGGCACACCTGGAAGGGGAAGGAGCCCTGAGAATCAAGGCAGAGTGAGGAAGGGCTTTCTCATGAAATCAAAAGGGAGCCAGTGACGCATTACAGGGCAGCTGAGGAATCCTGAGGTTGGAAACGTACCTTGGTGATTTTTACATCTATTTCATGGGGCTTGAGTGAGGCTCTTTGTACACTGTGGAACACTGTGGCATTGATTTTCTGTGCCCGGATAGGGTCAGGCCCCTCCAGGTGCCAACCTTTCTCCGTAAACGCTTAGCGGGGGTGGGGGTGGGGGGTGGGGAAGGGGTAGGCTCCACTGAGCAGCGGGCCGTGTGCGGTATGTGTGCATGTGAAGTTGGTAGTGCACAGCCAAGGAGACACAGGCAGCCAGGGGGTCAGGGTCCTTCTTTAAACCAGGTCGTGGGAGTCTTGCCATCTGTGAGTGAGAAATTGAGTTGGTTGGGGCTGTAGAAGGGGTCCAAACTCTCTCCATATTTCCAGTCAACTCCGTGCTTACTATGCCTCCCCCATTCCCTCCCTGGAAGAGTCTGGCAACGTGCAGCTGGACCTGATAATGTCATCATCAGATCTGATGTTCACGGCCAGTGGGGAGGGAGGGAGGTCCCCATGTGTCATGTCACAGTTGGGAGTTACTGAACTGGGTTTCTTGCTCAGCTCTCTGAACACATCCTGGATGGGGGCTGCACTCAGAATTATAGCTTGCAGACCTGCCTGGGCTTCTGTTCTAGTTTCCTTCCTGTTACTGAGATTAAGCACTCTGGCCAAAAGCAATTGAGGGAGGAAAGGACTTATTTGGCTCACCCTTGCATGTCACAATCCGTCATCTAGGGAAGCCAGGGCAGGAACCTGAAGGCTGGCTTTCTATTCTGAGCAGCAACATTACCACTGACCAGGGAACTCACTTACAGCTGGCAGTAATGGTAGATGAACGCTGTTATCGGGCTCGTTCGTGCAGGCTCACACTTAGCGTTCTCATACAACTAGGGAATGGTGCCACTCGCAGTGGGCGGAGCCCTCCTACATCAATTAATAATCACAAACCCTCCCTCATAGACATGTCCACAGGTCAATCACATCTAGGTGATTCCTCAACTGATTCTTCCTTCTCACGTGACTCTAGGCTGTGTCAAGTTGGCAGTAAAAGCTAACCAGAAGTTCATGGGAGGGAAGAGACCCGGCAAAATCTCCAACTCCCATGGCCTGGAGGGGACCCTGTCCCTGGCCTAGATTAGTGTTTTTTTCTTATCAAGGGTTTGTCATTTAGGTTTCCTCTACAGGTCACACCAGTGCAGACTGATCTCAGTGCAGGCTACCTGCTGTGTACTGCCACTCCATCTTGTTCACTGGCAGGGGTTCCTTTAATAATTATCACTGAAGGGCTGGAGAGGTGCTCGGCAGTTAGCAGCACTGGCTACTCTTCCATTCCCAGAACCCACATGATAGCTCATGACATTTGTAATTCCAGTTCCTGTGGATCCAATACTCTGGTCAAGCCACTGTGGGCACCAGGCACACACATGATGCTCATGAACACAGGGCAGTTCACAAACACAGGGCAAACACATACATGTAGGCAAAACACACACATACAAAGTCATCTTAAAAATTATCATAGTTAGGTGTGGTGGCCTTTAATACCAGCATTTGGGAGGCAGAGGCAGGTGGATCTTTGTAGGCAATTTTGTCTACATTGGAACTCCCAACCAAGCCAGTCAACGCTATGTAGTGAATCCCTGTCTCATATAAAATTATCACTCTTATTACTACTTTGGTATTGGGGATTGAACTTGGGGCCGCCTACATGCTAGGCAGTAACCACTGCTCCATGCCCCTCCCCCCAGTTGTTCACTGGGGATCACTGGATTCCGAGGTACCACCTTGCTGCACATCCACTGTCTCTTCTCTCTCTTCTTTGAAGCAGGGTATTCATTCATTCATTCATTCATTTTTGTTTTTTTGAGACAGGGTTTCTCTGTGTAGCCCTGCCTGTCTTAGAACTCACTCTGTAGACCAGGCTGGTCTCAAACTCACAGAGATGCACCTGCCTCTGCCTCCCTGAGTGCCAGGATTAAAGGCGTGCACCCTCCAGATAGGGTCTTGATAAGCTACTCAGGAACTTGTTCTCCTGCCAAGGCAGGTCTTGAACCCGAATCCCTCCCATTTCAGCTTCCTTAATAGCTGTGACTACAGGCCTGCATCACCAGATCCATCCCATAAGGGTTTCCCAGTGGACAAAAGTCTTCCTGAGACCTAGGCTGAGTGAACAGGTAAGGAGCCATCTTACTGTGGGCTTCTATGATGCCCCACTCTAGACCCTCCAAAAGAGATCTGAGGTTTTCCATCACTGCCTAAGTCTGCAGTCACCTTGGGTTGCAAGGACAGCAGAGCTTCCTTGGTCACCTAGGGTGAGATCAGCTTCCAAGCAGAAACAATCCCCTGAACCAGTGTGTCCCCTCAAACACTGACTTCTGAGGATGACCTCGCAGAGCTGCGACAATGGTCAACCAGACTATGCTCTGACCAGGTCTGCTTAAACATGTATGCCTGTAGCCCACACCAGTTGTCCCTCAGATTAAACGTAAGGCTTCTGTCAGTACCCCCAAAACAGTCTTGGGGTTCCTAGACCCTTTCATCTGTCTCTTTCTCAGATACAAAACTTGGTTAAAGTTCTCTGCTTCCTCCCAACACTCTCTTTAATTGTACTAGAAAGGTGGCCAAGGCTCGTTTATTGGGGCTTCTCAACCAGGACTTTACCCACGGGGTCTCAGGAGCAACAAGGAGCTTTTCCTAGAAAGAGGCTCAGTTTGCTAAGTGCTTGCCACACATGATGAAGACCCAAGTTTGATTGCCAGAACCTATGTTAAAGAGTCAGGCATGGGGGGCAGGAGAGATGGCCCAGCAGTTAAGAGCACTGAGTGCTCTTCTGAAGGTCCTGAGTTCAAATCCCAGCAACCACATGGTGGTTCACAACCATCCATAATGAGATCTGATGCCCTCTTCCGGAGTGTCTAAAGACAGCTACAGTGTACTTACATATAATAAATAAATAAATAAGTAAATAAGTAAATAAATAAATAAATAAATCTTTAAAAAAGAGTCAGTCATGGTGCTCGTGGCTGTAACCCCAATATTGGGGAAGCAGAGAGAGGCAAATCCTAAGAGTTTGCTGACCAGCCTGTCTACCCAAAGCCATGGACTTTAGTTTCAGTGAGAGACCCTGTCTCAAGAAATAAGATGGAGCTGTGTGGTGGCATAGCCTTTAAAATTAGCACTCTGGGACAAGAGGGAGGTGGAATGCTCTGAGATGAAGACCAGCCTGGCCTCTACAGCAAGTTACAGGCAGCCAGAGTGAGATTCTGTCTTTTAAAAAAGCCACTAGGCAGATGGTGGTGGTGCAGCACGCCTTTAATGTCAGCACTCGGGAGGCAGAGGCAGGCAAATCTGTGAGTTCGAGGCCAGCCTGGTCTACGGAGTGACTCTCAGGACAGTCAGGGCTATATATTAAGACCGTATCTCAAAAAAAATTTTTTTCCCCGAGTACTGGAGGAATGAGCCCGTCTGTGTTAGGTCCGTGGAGGGAGGGATCCACCGGAGTCAGGACATGCACTGTACCCTTGGGTGCTGCCAGCCTCTATTGCCACCCAGGTCCCCTCGCTGACTCTGGAACTGTGTGCTGGGGACCTGTTCCATTCCAGGAGTGTGGCTATTACATTCCTGACTGTGATCCCTTGCTGTCAGCCTGTGGTACAGTGAGTGTCCCAGGGGTCAATGACTGGGACTGATGGCATGGAGTGGGCTATGTCGCCCCCTATCGCCTAATGTACTCCACGAGTCAGTTTGATCCTGTGGACTGGGTCCTGAAATCCTTATTTCTGTGGTGTGCGTGCGTGCGTGCATGTGTGGGTGTGTGCGTGTGTGTGTGTGTGTGTGTGTGTGTGTGTGTGTGTGTGTGTGTGCGCGCGCGCGCCATGTTTCTCATGTTGCGGGGCAGAGGCTAACTTGACCCTGCGGCTGGAACTCAGATGACCAGGCTTGAGCACGGTCCCTGATACCCTGTGCTAGCTCACAGTCCCTGAAATTCTGTTTTTGAAAGAGACTAGCAAGACTGAGGTGGGAGGGTAGAAAGCTTGAGGTTACCCTGGGCGAGTGACACTCGCTGTTACTATAAAAACGCAAAGCCGGGCAGTGGTGGCGCACGCCTTTAATCCCAGCACTTGGGAGGCAGAGGCAGGAGGATTTCTGAGTTCGAGGCCAGCCTGGTCTACAAAGTGAGTTCCAGGACAGCCAGGGCTACACAGAGAAACCCTGTCTCGAAAAACCATAAAAAAAACCAACCAACCAAACAAACAAACAAAAAAAAACCGCAAAGAAGGGCTGGGTGTGCAGCTTAGCTGTAGGTATTTTCCAACATGCACTAGGTGCCCAGCAGTTGACAAAAACAACCAAACCAAATTAAACCAGCAACTGGTAGAGGGATAGGATAGGCTCTGAGGGCTGGGTGTGTTTCAGTGTAGAACACTGGCGAGCATGAGTGGGCACTCAACACTAAGCACTTGTACTCACTTCAGGCCCACCTGTGCCACACGACCTTCCTTCCCTAGGGCGCACAGGCTAATTCTGAAGTGACCCTGGGGATCCATTCCACTGTGATCAGAGCAGGCCCTGGGAGGGGGTCATCCTACTGTGTCTGACTAGGAAGATGGATCTGGAAGCTTCTGGTCCTTACCAAGGCAGCCTTTTCCATCCTAGGTGAGTGTGGTTCATTCGGCTGCTGGCAGGCTAGGCTGAAGGGGGACAGAGCCCGGGCCTCTGGCTGCCCAGAGGAGGGAGCACAGAGGGGGAGCACCGCAGAGCCCGGGCCTCTGGCTGCCCAGAGCTGGGAGCACAGAGGGGGAGCACAGCAGAGCCCGGGCCTCTGGCTGCCCAGAGGAGGGAGCACAGAGGGGGAGCACCGCAGAGTCCAGGCCTCTGGCTGCCCAGAGGAGGCGAGAGCCATCCATCACCTGTTCCCACGTTACCCAACAGGGAGTCTGGCTCTGTGGCATCCGCATGTGCACATATCACGAGAACACACATACAAAGACCATATGAAGCATGGGGAAGGGACAGGTGAATAGACAACATGGTGAAACGGGGTGTAAATAGTTTGATCATCTGTGCAGGAAGTTAGGGGAAATCCAAGCCCTGGAACCCGCCTTACCTGAGAAGGGAGTAAGTACAGCTGGAAATGGTGGGACACGCCTGTCATCCCTACAAATGGGAACGCTGAGGAAGGAAGATTTCAAGTTTAAGGCTTATCAAAGCTGCAGAATGAGTTCCAGGCAAGCCTGGGCAACTTAGGAGACCCAGCCTAGCAACAGAGTTTAAAAAGAAAGGCTGAGATAGAACTTAGTAGCAGAAAAGTTGCCTAGAATCCCCCAGTGAGGGGCTGGGGCTGGCTCAGTAGTAGAGCCCCTGCCTAGAATCCCCCAGTGAGAGGTTGGGGGCGTGACTCAGTGGTAGAGCCCCTGCCTAGAATCCCCCAGTGAGGGGCTGGGGGCGTGGCTCAGTGGTAGAGCCCCTGCCTAGAATCCAGGAATTTAAGGCCATTCTGGTCTATTACATAGCAAGATCCTGTTTCAAACAGCAAACAAACAAAACGGGAAGCTAAAAGAGTGAATTCAGCTTTGGTTCATGAACTGTAACAAAATCACCTTGATTGTGCTGGATAGCCTTGCATGCTCTCCTGGTCAGATATCAGAGGAGTAGCTGATGTCAGGGCAGGGAGACATGTGGGACCTCACAGTGCTCACTGAAGGGCTTGTGTGAGGACAACTGCTTGTGGGCCATCCTGTGGCATTCAGCAGGGAGCGTACCCAGCTGTATCCGTGACCTAAATGAGACCTCTCCCCTCATTCCGTAACAGATGTGAAGTGCTCCCTGGGGCAGCCACGCTGTGATCTCTTCTCCCAGTTCCTGGGAAGAATTTGAAGCGTTGTTTTGTTGCGTCCCCAGGTGTGGCTGAGCTAGCCACTGTGATAGGACACCTGATATCATCAAAAATGGCTTACCCTTGTTCATGTTCCAGAGATTTGAGTGCCTGGTCAAATGGTCAGCTGGGCCGGGGAGAGGTAAGCAGGTGGCAGCTGGATGATGGGGTGCAGCAAAGCTGCTCACTTCATGGTGGCCAAGAGAACAAGAGGAAGAGACAGGGCCAAGCTAGTTCCAATGGGGGCATTCTCCCAACCAGCTATGAACTCATCAGTGGGCTGACAAGGACGACGTGGTGCCCTCTCAGGAGCGCCCTAGCTGGGGACTGAGACTTCAACACAGGAGCTTGTTAACCCAAGGACACATCCCAGTAGTAACCACGGTACAGGTGAGCATCCTTTTAGCCCAGTGTCCCTGCTTTAGGAGACTCCTAGAAATGGCGTAGCTGGTTGTATTCCGAGTGTGTCTTCTTACTATATTTAAAGTGCTGACTTTTAATTATGTGTCTGTGTGTGCATGGGAGTGTTAGATACCTGTAGAAGCCTGAAGATGGTGTTGGATCCCTGGGAGCTAGAGTCACAACAGTTGTGAGCTGACATGGGTGATGAGAAGTGAGCTTGGGTCCTCTGAAAGAGCAGTACTCACTTTTTTTTCAGTCATCCTTTTTGAAACTGGGTCTCACTATAAAACCCTGACTGGAACTCACTATGTAGACTAGGTTGGCCTCAAACTCAAAAGAGACCTGCCTGCATGTGGCTCCTAAGCACTAGGCCTGTCCCACCATGCCTGCCTCTCCCCATTTTAAAAAGACATTTATTTTGTGTGTACATGAAGGCTCCTAGGTGATGCTAAATCCAGGCAAACTGCCAATCAAGGCTGTTTGCATACAAGGGGCACAGTAAACTTGACATGACTGTTCCATTAGATGGTCAGAGTGAAAGTTTTTATCGTAGACACAAGAGAGAATAACCAGAGGCATCTGATAAGTGTTCAGAGCACAGAGAAAGAAGTAGAGTGATCATGACCAGTAGACTGGACTAGAGACGTGGGAGAAAAAAGTGGACATAGTGAAATAGATAGACAGACAGACAGAGACAAAGAATGAGAGAGGAGAGTAGCCAGAGATAGTGTCCTGAGAAACAACCAGGTTATAAGAAGGGTAAGTAGGGGTTGGAGAGATGGCTCAGTGGTTAAGAGCACTGCTGCTCTTCCGAAAGTCCTGAGTTCAAATCCCAGCAACCACATGGTGGCTCACAACCATCCGTATTGAGATCTGGTGCCCTCTTTTGGGGTGTCTGAAGACAGCTACAGTATACTTATATATAATAAATAAATAAATCTTTAAAAAAAAAAAGAAGGGTAAGTAGCTAGGGGGAGGGAAGCCCATGAAAGGAGGGAGTTTTGGGTAGGGAAGGTGAGAAGGCAGGATGCTAACATAGAGGCCTGGACTTTGATATGCAACCACAGGTAGCCACTTGTAAGAGAAATGGCTCCTTGTGGCTAATGGGACCAGGTCTCACTAGTTTCCCTGGGGAAGAGAAATCCCATAGTTCAGAGCCTGTGCTCGTTTCTGGATATTTGACAGTCAAGACCAACAAAGACCAACAATCCCATCCAAATAGAGGGTGGGAGAGCCTGGAGTCCCAGAAGGATCCTAAGCACTATACCAACAGATGTACATACTGAGTGTAGGCCAGCCTGAGCTATAAAGTGAGCCTGTCTCTTCCTGAGAAACACAACTAGGCAGAGGATCATGGGACATTACCATAAGATTCAGTAGGATGTGGGAATTAGGTTGGGCCTCTGCATCTGAAGAGACTGGGGGCCATCTGCTGCCATATGAAGTCAGGGTGTGGTCCAGATCTGGAGACACAGGGTTGGGAGTGTCATGGAGGTTCTCAAGGCTGATGGCAGCACCAGGAAAACCCAGGAGAGAACTATTGGGATGTCATCCTGCCCCAGCTCCCATGAGAAGGATGGCTTCTCCAGAAGGAGGCTGGTCTAGCCCGTTCTGCTCAGAGGAAAGTAAGCTGCCGCCGGCAGATGGGGCAGAGTCAGGGGCTTTGGGCCAGGCGCACACTAGTCTCCAGTGGGTACGTGGCTTCAGTGGGTCCTCATCCTCACCTTTGGAGTGTCTTTAGGACATGTTGAGAGAATTTCAGTGGTAGGAGATTGAGAGAGGGCTAAAGGGAAGCTCTTCCTGAGACCAGGGAGAGCCAGCTAGGAGGTGGGTCACAGGAGCCTGGCTGGGGGGGAGGCAGGAATGTTCACTCTCAAGCTGCGAAGTGGGAAGCCGGTCAGCATTAGAAATGCCTGCCTGCTTGCTCTGTCTGAGCTCTTAGCCGGAAGGCAGGGGTGGAGGAAAACTGGTTGTGGTGGGAGAGAAAGGCAGAACAGCAGACAGCATTCCTGACGGATGGCCAGACAAGGGGACCAGGGCCAGCGACAGCTACAGGACAGCAATGTGAATTCAGGTTGGCAAGGAGGCCTGGGGGCAGGGGAGTGCCTGTGAAGACCCTGCCTGCCGTGTATATTCCGCTGGGAACCCAGCAGCTGAGAGGCATTTGAGAGGGAGGAGGGGTACTTCTGCTCCAGCCCCAAGAGGAAGCATAGGACGCTGGGGGAGACTCTAGGGCTCCTGAAGAAGACTAACTGGCTTTCCGTTTCCAATTGACTTGCCTGACCACAGCTCCCCACAGAGAGGTGTCAAGTGTGCCCCTTGTCCAGGTGCATGGACAATCTGTGGCTCTAGGAAACAGACCCGATCCCCACTCCTGCTGCTCTCTGCAAATGGCTCCCTCTGCCCGACCATGGACTTGAGGAGTTGAGCCCAATTCCCACAATGAATTGTACTGCATACTGCTAGGACAAGGATGTGTTTTATTGACAACAATACAATTGTAACATAATTCTCTTCAAAAAACCCAACAGAATATACAAAGCCTTTCTGTCTGTACTGACCCACTGACATCAGCAGTTGGAAAGGAGGTGGGGGTGAGGCGGGGAGGTAAAGAACTGACACACACACACACACCCTACTTTTCTGAGTGGTCGGGGACTACCCTTTGCCACTGTGTCTGAACCTGGAGAAACAGTCTGTCAGCGCTGGCAGGGCAGGGTGTCTGTCTTCCAGGGGTGGCTGGAACAGTCTGCACTAGGGAGCTCCACCCACCCACAGCCACAGTACGACAGAGGAGTCCAGTCTTGCTTGCAGTAACTCAGACCCTAGGAATGGAACAGAGTATGAGGCACATGCCAGGACATGGTGTCTCTCTCTCTCTCTCTCTCTCACACATACACACACACACACACACACACACACACACACACGGGGGGGGGGGAGGGAGAGAGAGGGGGGAGGGGGAGAGAGAGAGGGAGAGGGGGGAGGGAGGGAGGAGGGTAGCCAGGCTTCAGGTAGGTCTGTGGTCCAGGGAACAGGCACAGTTCCCTGATGGGTGACACAGGAAGCCACATGCTGTTAAGTATGGCCTCCTTGATGGTTTCAGGAAACCAGAACCATGAACACAGAAACAACAACAAAATATATAGGCCCCAACCTCAGAATGTCAGGTCAAAAAATTTTCCAGATGAGACTCCAAGTTGAACTTTTTCTTTTTAAAAATGTATTTTTATTTTATGGGTACAGGTGTCTTGCCTACGTGTGTGTCTGTGCGGCATGTGCATACAGTACCTGCAAAGTCCAAATCTCTTTGAAAAGGGAGTTTTGAGTTGTCATGTGGGTGGTAGAACTTGAACCAGGGTCTTTCTGGAAGAACAACCGGTGCTCTTAAGCACTGAGCCATCTCTAGCCCTCAATTTCTTTTCTTGGTGTGTGGAGCCTGAGATCAACACTAAGGGTCATTCCTAAGGGGCTGTCCAACTTAATCTGTTTTTTCTTTTTTGAGACAGATTCTTACTATACAGACCAGGCTGGCCTTCAATGTATAGAGAGTCACCTGCCTCTGCCTCCCAAGAGCTGGGATTAAAGGACTGCTCCACCATGCCTAGTCCTGCCTTGGCTGTAGACCCAGACTGTCTCATCAGTTGGCCTGGTGTTCAGTGATCACCTGGCTTTTTTGCATGGGTTCTTAGGCTGTTTGCTAGGGATGAGTATCTAAAGTGCTGATGCAGGAGTTCTTCAAGGCACTTGTTATTTCCAACTGTTTTTCAAGGAACACGTCTTCTTTTTTTTTTTTTTAAAGATTTATTTTTTTATATGAGAACACTGTAGCTGTCTTCAGACACAGCAGAAGAGAGCATCAGATCCCATCACAGATGATTGTGAGTCACCATGTGGTCGCTGGGAATTGAACTCAGGACCTCTGGAAGAACATCCAGTGCTCTTAGCTGCTGAACCATCTCTCCAGCTCCCATATATCTTTAAACTATTTCAAGATGGAATGGTGCCCCTAAGGCCACCCATGGGAGCCACTTTTCATGGGTTCTACAAGCCCCTCGCATGGTCTGAGCCCCTCTCAATGTAAACATCCACACTAGAGGTACAGGACAACTTCTCCATGGTCACTGATCTTCCTATGCACAGTGGTGGGGGGCAGAGGCACATCTGTAGAGAGGCCCAGGCTCCCCTCCTCCACACAGTATGGAGGGACCTGAGCTGGCACACAGTCAGCTGTCTAAAGCACTGCACATGGAAGAGCTGCTACACACTGCCTTCACTGTCTTCGCTAGCCTGAAAGCCTTTCATTAGCAAGTATCCCATTAAGCAGTTGCTTGGGGGAAGCAATACTGTGTTCAGGGAAGTGGCTGCCTGCACAGAGGCACAGCCCACTTGCTCCTGCCACATCAGAGCAACTGCACAAACCATAATGAGTCAAAGGGGAGGAAGGGAGAAATGGGTCTTTGTGCGAGAAGGTACTTGGTAAAACTTTTGATAAAAAAGTCCTTAATGAAATAATTTCCTTAAATTGACATTGAAAAGATTGTCTGAACTCAAAGCCAGTGCCATGGTCAATGTCAGAAGGGCAATGGCTCTACGGTAGGACCAGAAGATAGGCATGTAGTTTCATTCCTCTCAGCTGATCAGAGAGGACAAGGGTGGGAAAACCCTGCTAATTAAGGTTCAAGTCCACCATTGACTGAGTAGCCTTCTGGAGCTCAGCATGTAATGAAGACGCCCTTCACTGGCAGGGTTTTGTCTTCTCTGACCCTGTCTGGGGAATTCAAACCCCCTACACATGCCTCTACTCGAGGAATGTCAAGAAGCCTTAGATTACAGGATTAACTCTGTTTCTTCTCCTAAGAATCCATTCAGCTAGTGCCATGAGATTGCTAAAATGCTTCCCCATGCTAATGAGGCATTTTGGTATCAAAAGCCTTCAGCCAATGACCTTTGCCCATCCTGGATGTTTCTACTCCTCATCCCCCAAATTATATAAGCCTTGAATCACCCCAAGAAAAGTTGATCTGATTCCCCATAGATGGTCCTGGTGTCATCATTCACCACATGCACTCACAGAGCTTATGAACCTGTTGGTCATCTCTGCTCCCATTGCCTTCTTGGACCAATATTGGCCTATGATCCCCAAGGGCAGAAAGAGTCACAGACAAGTTCTGAATAAAACAAGAATGTTAACTTGGAGGAGGAGGGAGCCATCCCAGCTTGGGATGCAGATGTCCAGTGCATCCTGCAAGGATGCTGACATAACACAGTTAGCTGACTGACAACTCTCAGGTAGCTAAAGCAAGAGTCTGAGAGATAGATCAGTGGACAGTGTTCACCCTGCCAGCCTAAGGACCTGTTTGATCCTTAGCACCAAGACATAAAACACCCCCAA
Source organism: Tokudaia tokunoshimensis (assembly GCA_036184795.1). Lineage (NCBI taxonomy): Eukaryota > Metazoa > Chordata > Mammalia > Rodentia > Muridae > Tokudaia > Tokudaia tokunoshimensis. The sequence goes on from BTHU01000006.1 coordinate 25,170,933, forward strand.
CCCCCACTGCCTATAGAGACCAAACAAAACCACCACAGTGCAGGTCAGTGGGACATACACATTTGTAACTCCAGAGCTGGGGAGGTGCAGATGGGTAGATGGCCTGAGACTGGCTGAGCAGTCAGTCTAGCCAAATGGATAACTCAGGTCCAGTGACAGACCTTGTCTCAAAAAAAAAATAAATAAATAAAAGGCAGATGTGGGGTATGGTGGCACAACCCTTTAATCCTAGTACTTGGGAGACAGAGACAGGTGGATCTCTGGGTTCAAGGCTGGTTTGGGCTACATAGCGAGACCACATTTCAAAGACAAAACTTATGGTTTAAATGGGAACACTGGCACCTAGGCTCAGAGGTTTGAGTTCTTGGTCCCTAGTTATGTGGGAGGTTGAGGAGGCGTGGCCTTGCAGGAGAAAGTATGTTAATGGGGATGAGCTTTGAGGTTTCGAAGCCATGTGCCATTTCCAGTTCATTCTCTCTACTCCCTGCTTGGAGAGGTGAGCTCTCAGCTGTTGTAGTCGCCATGCCTGCTGGCAACCACACTGCTGTGATGGTGACAGACTCTCCCCTCAGGAACTGCAAGCCCGGATAAACCTCTCCTTTTTTTGGTTTTTCGAGACAGGGTTTCTCTGTGTAGCCCTGGCTGTCCTGGAACTCGCTCTGTAGACCAGGCTGGCCTCAAACTCAGAAATCCGCCTGCCTCTGCCTCCCGAGTGCTGGGATTAAAGGCGTGCGCCACCACCGCCCGGCCTAAACCTCTCCTTCTTGTTCATGTTACTTTTTTTTTTTAAAGATTTATTTATTATATATGTATTTGAGTTCACTGTAGCTGTCTTCTGACACAGCAGAAGAGGGCATCGGATCCCATTACAGATGGTTGTGAGCCACCACGTGGTTGCTGGGATTTGAACTCAGGACCTCTGGAAGAGCAGTCAGTGTTCTGAACCTCTGAGCCATCTCTCCAGCCCCTCAGACATGATTTTTATCACAGCAACAGAATCCAGACTAATAGAACAAGAAGTGGCAAAGGTCGCAGCGGCGAACACTGCAGAAGACAGCTATACAACAGAATCTCTGACAGTAACAAAAGGAATGATCCCATCCAATGGGAAGGCAGGGCGGATGCTCAGAATTCAGAACACTTGCTGTGCAACTGAGTGCACCAGAGTACAAATCTCAGAAAAATACAAATTTTATACTGTTTCATTTTATTATTATTGTTGTTGTTATTTTTTTGTTTGTTTTTGGTTTTTTGAGACAGGGGACGGGGTTTCTCTGTATAGCCCTGGCTGTCCTGGAACTCACTCTGTAGACCAGGCTGGCCTCAAACTCAGAAATCTGCCTGTCTCTGCCTCCCAAGTACTGGGATTAAAGGCGCGAGCCACCACTGCCTGGCAATACTGTTTTATTTTAAAAACATCTTTTATTTTCTTCATATAAAAGTTCTATAAGGAATCCCATTACTTCCCACACAGGCCTTTTCTCCTCTCAGTACACATATACTTTATGGTACTTGTAGCTGGATTTTTCCTACTTGTAGGTTCTTTCTTCCACTTTTCTCCACTCCTTTTTTTTCACCCTTTCAACCTCCTAACACTAGATAAGAAAAGGATAGAGGGGGAAGGCAAAGATTTCTGAATTAAGTCAGGGGGCAGTGAATTATCATTAGACTACTTCCTGCTGATTAAGGGTATAGAGTTCCTTGGGGCAAGTTTGATCTTCACTGTTAGGATATCTAATTATTATTTCTTCCTCCTCTTTCTCTTCCTCCTCCTCTTTTTTTGAGCATAACTACTTAACAAACCAACAATAATCAACAACAATCAACCTACTAACAACCCTCTTCTAGGGCCCTAGCAGTTATATACTCTCTAAAAAGTCTTCACAATTCCAAACATCACACCTGCAGAAACTGCAGTTCGCAAAATCATGCCGCTGTCAGGGCACGAGGTAAATCACACTCGGCTGCTGAGGACAATCTGAAGCAGCCCTATACCCCTTACCTAGGTTTAAAACAAAACATATTACTATAAGATTTCTATGTTTTTAAAGAAATCAAAATTCTCACTACAGAGAGTAGTCATTTTTGCCCTGGGGAGCAAATACATCATACACAGTAGAGTCCTGTCTCTTTTCAGCAGCAGTAGCTGCTTACTCCTTTTATCAAGAAGCCAAAGCTCTATGAAAACAATTTCAATTACCACAGATTTACAGCTCAACAACCGTCTAGACTGTCAGTTCTGGGCCACCCTCCCAAGGAGTCAATCCCTGTGGTCCCCGTCCTAATGACCTTTGGCAAATGGATATAATCCACATAAATTCTTTCGGCTGTTTTAAATTTGTTCATGTTTGCATTGATTCCTCTACATACTCTATCTCTTCTATGGCTGACACAAGTCCGTGAAAGCTGTTTGCAGACACTGCTTTCTTTGTAACAGGAGTCCCCAAACAGATGGAAACAAACAGTGCTTACATATGTAAAACTTTAATTCCTTTTGCCAACTTTGGGAAATTCATGTCTCTCATGGCATTCCTATAAGCCTCAACACAAGCCATAATTAACGCCTCATTTATTACTCAAAAATCAAATACATAAGCAAAAAAAAAAGGAAAACTAAGGGACTGACTGCTCAAGAGTAACCTGCTGCTTTATACTTTACATTTTTATAAACTGTTCCTCCCAATTTTCATTAACACCGTAGAAAAACAATAAACAAGAAGCCGAGCGCAAACCAATGACTGTATATAGACTCCCTCGAGGGCCAAGCAATGGCTGGGCCCTGCTGCACTCATTCATGAGAGTGGAGGCCCTGTATCTGTGCTTCCTCCTCAAGCCGTAGGACCTGGCAGCAGAAGACAAGAAGGACTCCTCTGGATCTCAGCCCTGACACCTAGGATGAGATGCTGCAAGAGACAACATCAACACTGCAAACCATTCTTACACATGCCCATGTAACAAGCTAGGGGTCCTGTGCACACCCAGGACCCCAGCTGTGAGCAGGGTACAGACAGGAGAGACCCCCTCCAGCTTGCTAACTTCCAGGCACACTGACAAAACAAGAGCCCTGGGATCAGGGCAAGACTCTGCTTCAAAGCACTGGACAAGAAAGATGGAGGACAAACAGCACTCCCCTGTCTTTGCTTACATGTGTACATGAACCCACACAGAGACATGCACATACATAAATTAAATAATCACGTCTTTTTGTTATTTTCCTTTTTCTACAATAATTGAATTTTTAAAAATCCACAAAAAACATTATGGTAATACTCGTGGCATGGAAATATGAGGTGGTTCTCATGTATTGATTTATAAATACCCAAAATATATTTACAAATATTCTAGTATATGATATATTTGTAAAGAAAATAAATACACAATTAACATTTACAAAATTTACCAAAAGCTTCAACAAAAGTCACAAGGAATATCAGTGCTGGTTGCCTCTGTAGGGTAGTCTCAGGACCTGGGAAGACTTATGTCCCGTTTTAGAATGTTGGTTAAAAATATTAAACATGGACTGTTTTCCCAAAAACTAGATGTCAAAGACAGCTCGTGAGTGCATGGCAGCAGCACGCCAGTCGCTTTCTCTTTGGGAAGAAGGGATGGAGAAAGGTTCAGCGATCGCCCAGGGAGCAGGGAAACAGTTTTTGTCTGCTGTGTCAGATGCCTTAGATTCAGTGTGCTCTGAGCACTAAGGTTACAGTAAGATTCCTGTCACACCAGGCCTTTGTGTGGCTCAATGCATTGAATTTACAAACTGGAACCGATAAGAAGTAACATCTTAGCCTGACAGAGGAGTCAGAAGAGAATCGCTCCTGTTTCACTGTGAAAACCCAATGTTCACATCACAGAGGTGAATGTTTGCGCCAGAGACCCAAAGGACAATGGAAGTGATGCAGCCTGGTCCGAGGGCAATCTCCAGCTGAACCTGTGAATACTCAGCAAGCCGTTTCCCACGGCCTCCCGGAAAAAGCACAGGCCAGTGTGAGACACAAACTGGATGGAGTGATACCATCAGTGACCACACAATGAGCAGTAATGGAGAAGAGTGTGAACTTTGACCAAGCTGGGATGGGGAGGCGAGCAGTGCCCCTTCCAGTGCCCCCTCCAGACTGGGGCGCTGACAGCACATGGAGCCTGAGGACCAGGGCAAGGAGGCAGAACTTGGTTCCCATGGTGGCTGCCCTTCTAGCACTTCCCACGCAGTCCTCAGACAGAGGTGAACCTCATTAATAAGAAGCTTCTGGAACCATTAAAGGCCACGGTCTTTTGAAAACATAATGATGCTGGATATGGTGGTATATGCTGTAATCTGAACACTTTCAAGGCTGAGGCAGGACCACAGGTTTAAGGGTAACCTGGACTATATGGCAAGACATCGTCTCACACCCCACACATGAAAGCTCTGGCTCCTGCTCCAAAGCCCTGGTGGAGAGATGCAGGGCTGGCGCAGTCACGTGGGGAAATCACCTGCCTCTAGGCACGAGGACCTGAGTTCGACTCCCAAGTATCCACTTAGATATGTGACACACCTGCACTCTCAGTGGTGGAATCCAGAGACAGGCAGGTCCCTGGGCTCAGAGGCCAGCCAATCTAGCCATCAGTGAGCTCCAGCTCCATTGAGAAACACTGCCTTGAAAAATAAAGTGGAGAGTCACTGAGAAAGATACTCGACACCAATCTCTGGTGTGGACATATTCATACACACGCACTCACGCACGAACGCGCACACACACACTCACACCAGGCAGATTCAGACCTTCCATGAGGTCTTCCCCTAGCATGCCTTACACCTGAACAAAACTAACACCTTGGGCATCCCTCATCACCTCACAAGAGGAGATGGAGCCCATCACTGATACTGTGCTCTGGTCAGATGGTCTTGGAGCTGACCCTCCCTCCCTGCCAGCTCTCCTCCACTTGCTTCTCCAGCATGATCTAGCATTCTCTGATGTCACTTTCTCACCTTACTTGCTGGTCTCTGGGTCCTCTGCCCTCCTTTGGTACTATGCATCACATGGGTTGCCAAGACCCTAGCCTCCTCTTCTGAGTCAGGCATCAGCCTGGGGATAGTTGAAACATTCTTGGTGATTCAGCGTCACAAGTAAGATTCCGCTATGCCCACTCACAGCATCGTCCTCCCACACTTCTTCCACAGCTAAAGCTTAAGGTCCAACTTCCACAAGGCAGTTTCAAAACAAGAGTCACACCATCTAATGTGTTATTAGTTACCATCTTCACATTCTCATGGTTACATCTTGAGAAGACCCCACTGCTGGGACCCATAGCCAGCTGCAGTGACACGGTGACACAACAATCCCAAACCTGATCTCTAGGTTGCCATCTCTGGGAGGGACCCAGAGCTGTGCATTGGGAATGCTCTGCTTTCAAGGTATGGGCCCAGTAGTGCCAGTTCAAGTGTCCACTGTTCTCTCCATACCAGGCAGTCTGGCCTTTGTTCCCACCATGCCACCTGCCACTCTCACTTTGCTCCTTTATAGCCTTCAATCCTCCCTTAATGGTGTCTAACCTGGGAGTAGCACCATTTAATTAAGAACAACTATGGATGTGGCCTGTGATATTACTTATAACACACAATTTTAACATGTATGTGCCAAGTGCACATGGGCTAGGGAGCCGTGGTGGCACATGCCTTTAATCCCAGCACTCTGGAGCAGAGGCAGGTCTGATCTCTGAGTTTGAGACTAGCCTGGTCTACGGAGTGAGTTGCAGGACAGCCAGGGTTACACGGAGAAACCCTGTCTTGAAACAAACAATTTTTTTTCAGTCATTCAGTGTGGTTCTCAAGCATGGACCTGCTGGCAATGCTCGCTATGATGGGAAGGCTGCCTCTCCTGTAGACAGTACTCACTGTCTGTGGTGTCAAGGCTCACTGTGGGAGTGGTGGTACATCTACAGTTCTTAAAGCCTGTGGATATCCTGGGGCCTACTCTGCAGGAACACATGCAAGCCCAGTTCTGTTTTCCAGGTCTTCTTTTACATTTTTCAGTTTTACATTTGCTTATTTTGTGCATGTGTGTGTTGTGTGGATGGATGTGCATGTCCACAGTGCACATGTGGAGGTCAGAGGACAATGTTCACGAGTTGGTTTTCTTTTTCTACTATGTGAATCCTGGTGACTGAACTCAGGTTATGCAGCCTGAGTTTCCTGTTTTGGGTGACAAACCCTCCCACTGCCCCCCACCCCCCATATGCACTCTGGTCCCCTTTCTCTCACCAATCGTGCTTCCTCTTTGATTCCCCTCCATGTAAGTCCATGCCAGTTACCTCTACCTTCATGTCCTTCAATATCTTAAATTCCAAAGCTACAAACTCAACATGACTGTGGTGAGCTTTGAGAGACCAGCTAGCAAAGCTGGTGATGTGGCAGCCTCCTCTGCTGCCTCTCTCATTCGCTCCACTCCAACACCAACTGCTATCACCCGTCCTCTGCATACCCTTTTCTATGCTCAGGCCTTCCTTATCTTGTCTGTGAATGGCACACATCCCAGGCCTCAGTCTGTTTCCCCCCATGTCTCCTTTCAGTCACCAGGAAGGGGTGATACACTAGAAGAGAATGCTCTAGAGTACAGTGCTATGTTCTCATACAGGAGAGCCAGGATGAAGCTAAGACACCAGAGGCCTGTACTAGCGACTGCACTAGGCTACGAGTGGACAGTAAATGCTGGCATCTAAAATAGTCCTCTAGATGCCTCTGAACATTTTTCTTTCTAATTTATGCACAATAAAAACCTTTTCCATGTAGACAGAGCAGCCATGTAGACTTTTTTTTTACTGTGTCCCTAGACATGCATCTGCTGCTGAGACCTGGGAGGAGCACAAACGACCCTCTCTCCAAGCAGCCCGTTCTCTCCTAACTCAACCAAGCTGCTGATTTGATTCTAAACTCTGTATCAATTGTTTCTGTTGGCTTCTACCACCTACTATATTTGACTTCAAATTCTAGAGTCCGACCGACTCTTTAGATGCTTTTTCCTCTACCTACTCTACCCACTGTCTCTCCTCATCTGCTCAGTAACTGTCCTCTTCACGTCTGTGCTCCTGGAACCTGCTAAGCCTCCCTGGGCACCCACTGCATGGAAAGGCTCCTGCTGTGTCACTGGCCCACTGGTGTCTGCTGTGCGTTCCTCCGCTGGGATTCAGGGCCTCTCTCTGCTAAGGCACTTACCCTTCTTCCTCCACTGAAGCAGGACTTCCTATTTGCCACCCTTTCCCCTAAGCCTCTCTCATCTCTTCTTCACTCTACTCAGGAATGTCTTCTTTCCTGCTTGCTGTCTCTTGGCTCACTCCTATATCTAACCATGGGCTCTTCCCATTTAGAATTAAGACTGCTCACCTGCCTTCTCTAGTCTCTTCCCCCTCAGACTCAGAAATTTCATTAAAGCCTCACTATCTTATAGCAAACAGCTTGACCTCAGTATAGCTCAATGGCCAGAAAAGGGCACACTCACTTTCCAAGTGATCTGAGATTGTACAAACTTCTGCCACTGTACAAGCACATAATGATCCCCAAAGTCTCTCAACTCTAAGCTTTCTCTACTCTGTACTCTTGAAAATCAAGTATCTCTATGCTATCTTTACTCTCTGGTCTCAAAAAAAAATCTTAAGACCATTGTTTAAGTTCTCTTTATCTCAGAATTAGTAAATTTACTGGGTGTGGTTAAAAAAAAATCTGTAACAAAAAGCTTAAAACTTGTAACAAAAAGGCCTGACAGATTTGCTACAGCGTACTGTGTAGATAACTTGGAACCAATTCTTGTTTATAAAAAATAAAACTTACTAACAATGTATGCTTGATGATTAAGGTTTATAAATTCATAAGGTTTTAAGGTCTATTCAGGCAGAAACTGATGTAAAGATGTATGTCTTTGTCTTTGCTAACTTTGTTAAGCTTTAGCTAGTCAGATAAACTGAATCATATAAGAAACTATAAGATTATGTACCTATGAGAGGATCTGAAAAATAAAGTTCCTAGAGTCTCTGTAGACTGTACTTATAGTTTAAAGTTAATTTTGATGCTAAAACATCTCCAATTAAATCTTCAACTCAAATTTTAAGGCTCAAACTTAATATGTATAGAATTGTACAATTCTACTCATATAAAAGCTACTCATATAAAAGTCTTGTAAACTGCTACAGATAATTAAGACATGCAAGTTAATGGTCAATCAACTTATAAGAGGAAAATTTTTTAATGCGCTCAGAACTATGTTCATAGTCATATGTAGTGGGTATTATTTAAAAAAATGACCCAACACTTTCCTGAGCCTGCCATTGCTACAAGACAACCAACCAACAGACTACAGAGCTCAATCCAGGCCCTCAGGTCTCCTACGGCTACCGGCCTAGGGCGGTCTCACTTGGCGGTTCCTCTAACTGCCATCTTTCTGGCAGGAAACCCTAAGTTTCTCTCCCTTCCACCCAGCACCCACACTACCCAGGAGCCACCAGCTCTTTTAGAGTTCCCTGAACTCCCCAAATTACCCCGTAGAACAGACTCTTTTAACACTCAATTAATTTGCCAATCAGATTTATCAATATTTTAAACAAATTCAAGATGTCAATACAGTAATAACAGAGCCAATCAAGCATAGTAAAAGTTTTATCCCAATTTCTAACCTTTAGATAAGTTTACGTCTGATTCCATCTTGAACGTCAGTCCCTCCCTTCTCCCGCTCTTGCCTCCCTCTGCCTCTCTCTCTCTCTCTCCTTAGCTGCTCCTCCTCTCATCCCTTCAAATAACTGGCCTCTCACTCACTGCCTCAATGTGAATGGATAGGAAATATCTTGCAACAGTCATACTAAGTACAAAAGTAATTCCTTTACAGGGACGAGTTTTAGCCTTCTGTGTATGGTATCAAAGTTAAGCTTAGAGCAAGCAACCAAAAACAAAACTTGTTTAAAATCAGGCACTTAGCTGAGCGGTGGTGGCACACACCTTTAATCCAAGCACTCTGGAGGAAAGAATGGTGAGTCTTTGAGTTCAAGGTCAGTCTGGTCTACAGAGTGAGTACAAGAATAGCCAGGGCTACACAGAGAAACTCTGTCTTGAAACAGACAGACAGACAAGAAATCAGATGTACTTAACAGATTAGAAAATAGCCTCAAACTCCTCAAAGAGATGTGCTTAATGAACAAGACGTTTAAAGTGCTTAATGAAAACGCCCTCCCCTGACAGACAGAAATACCAGCTTCTGGTAGCTGTGGCATTTTCTCTAAGAAGTTGGGCAGCAATGGCCTTGCTTTTGAGTGTAGTAATGTTGACCAATGGACAAAGAACTGACTCATGCCTCAACCACTGGCAGGGCCCTGTCCAAACCTTGGACACTTTTGGGTTGACTGCTCAACTCTGCCTCTGAAAGTTCCCCAAAGTTCCTCCTCCATAGAAAAATCTCTCAGATCATCTGGGTCTGAGAGCCCAAGGCTGCCTGTGAGACAGTAGAAGACTGACGACGTCGGTCCCGATCTCAAGGCATTGAGATCACCATGGGGGACTGCAGATATCCAGATAGCAGGTAAGTCTGTATCATTTTAATTGATAGAAGCCACTTGGTTTATACCCACTCAATCTATCCTCCTCAGGCATCTGTGTCAGCACTGCTCTAGCTTTATCATGTTAGGAGACAGCTGCCACCATCTTATTTTGCTGGCAGGCTCAATCTGAGCTCTTATCCCTCTGCCCAGGAACTCCTATACTGCTTCTCTAGGCGGTTGATTCTTGTCTGAGCTGCTGTTGTCTAAGCTAAGGCACACAAGTCGTACCTGTCAGGGCTTAATTGGCTACATACAACTTGCCCACTCCTTTGTTCCCTTATCATTCTAAATTCTGGGCCAAAAGTCCATGAGGGGACCTGACTACAAAGGCTGAGTCAAGAATATTGAAGCCAGGTGACCCAGATAAGGCCCAGTCACCAGTGTTTACTTCCCTGCTCAATCCCTTGTGTCAAATTATGATTGGACAGTGTTACAGCCCAACCCCTCTCCCCTGCTTTGTAGCTCCATCCTTTAAAATGTGTTGGATAGTCTTCTCAGAGATGTGCTTCAGATCCCAAACTGTCTGTCTCCCTGCTCATACAGAGAATAAAGCTTTCATTTTAAGTTTCTGTCTTGAAAGTGCGTTTTCTTGGCTTCTCCCTAACCCAAGAGTTGGAGTGTGAGTCAGGAAGCTGAGTTGACACCTGTTTGAGAGTTCCATAGGGAAGTCTGTGGTGCCAACTGGAGACCCAAAGAAGAGAAGCTGGACACAGCCCTGCTCCTAGGGTTGGGGGGAACACCTTTGGGGGAATGCCTGGTTCTGAATTTTGTTCGGTGGTTTATTCTCAGGCTTGAGACGTCTCACCCATTTGACATTCTGTCTGCCCTACTGTTGTCTTGTCGCTCTGTTTGTGTCAAATTTTATTTCTATTTACGATTCTTTTTACCAGCCCATTTCTCACTCTCTACTTTGAAAACATGAGTCAAACTCCCACTCAGTCTCATTTCCCTTAGACCTTGTCTTATAGCATTTCAAACTTTTCCAGAAGGCAGGCAGTATCTTGGGAGACACATTTATCCTGGAAAACTTCGCACATTCTGCCAGCTTGAATGGCTGGCCTTCCAAACTAACTGGCCCTCCGAGGGCTCATTCAACCTGTCTGACTTATTTGTAGTCCCAAATGTTGTCTTCAGATTCCCTGGGCATCCAGACGAGGCCCTGTACATAGCCGCCTGCTGGGCTTAAGTCCCACTTTGTCCCCATATGATCAACTACTGTGCACTAGCCCAATCCTAGGTGGAAGCCTGAGCAGCGGTGGGTATGATGGGTAAGAACACCTGGGAGACTGTCGGAGGACAGCTCAGCTTGTTTATTAGGAGGGAAGATAGGATATTAATATCCCAGGGAGAATGGCCAGTAGGGCCCTTGAGATGGTTTGTTATTGGCTGGGGCAAGAACATTGAGGGTGCTTCATTTGCATATGTGGGAGCAGTAGATGCCAGGGGACAGTCCCCTTATGAGGTCATACAGAAAGGAAGTCCAATATGTTTTAGGCTCAGAGGTAAGATAAATAGCAACCAGTCCTCATAACCCTGGAGACGCATGAGCTTGTCAGTTGCTACATGCACCAGGGCATGCCAATATCTGGGGAAATGTATCTGGTAGGGTCTGTGAGCACTAGAGCAAGGCAGGGGAGCAGCCAAACTCCTGCCACTCTGAGGATGAGAACATCCAGGATTTAAGGCATGCTTTGACGCCCCCCTCCCCCAGCTCCAGGCCAGACCCACATTTGCCTGGATTTTCCTGGTGGAGAAGCCCCTGACATGGCTCAAACCCCATGTTCTGGCTGGTTTTGTGTCTCAACTGGACACAAGCTAGACTCATCATAGAGGAAGGAGCCTCAGTTGAGGAAATGCCTCCATGATATCTATCTGTAAGGCATTTTCACAATTAGGAACCAACGGGGGAGGGTTCGGCCTATTGTGGGTGGTGCCATACCTGGGCAGATGGTCCCAAGTTCTATAAGCAAGCAAGCTGAACAAGCCAGTAAGCAGCACTCCTCCATGGCCTCTGCATCAGCTCCTACCTCCAGGTTCCTGCTCTGCTTGAGTCTTGTCCAGACTTCCTTTGGTGATGACCAGCAATGTGGAAATGAAGGCCAAACAGACCTGTTCCTCCCCAACTTGCTTTTTGGTCATGGTGTTTTGTTGCAGCCACAGAAACCGTTACTAAGACATCCCAACTTCAGGACAAAGGAGGAACACCCACCTCTCAGTCCTTCACACCGAAACCTAAAATGGCAGTCCTTCCTACTCCAGAAGTAGAGACCCCACCACCTCCTTATCCCCTTTCTTCTCACACTCCGGTTCCAGCCTCGTGGACAGTTTCCCCACTGCTCTCCACTTCTCCTTTCACTCCTCCCTTCGTTCACCTCCAGATCCCTCTTTTCACCCTCTCTCTGTTCCCACACTTCTGCTATAACTTCCCAACCTGTTTCTCCCCTTCTGCACCCCAGATCCTGAAGCTGGGTCCCTCTTTCCCCAAACATCCCTCTCAAGCTCCTCTCTTGCTATACCTCAATCTCAACCCCTCTCCAAATTTCCACCTAGGCTCCCCCCCCCAACACCCTCCTTTCATGCCCTCACATATTCCAGATCCACATTCCAGCCACCCAAGGAACACATGCCACACCCCTCACCTTCCATCATTGGCCAAAGCCTCTTCTAATTTGCCCCTCTGTCAGGCTCCCATAACACAAGGAGGGAATAACAACCCTTTTTGGACTTACATCCCTTTACTATTAGTGACCTTTACAACTGGAAAACTCAGAATCCTTTTTCTGAGAAACTTCAAGCCTTCTAGAAACTGTTTTCCATACTCATCATCCCATCTGGGACAACTGTTAGTAGCTCTTACAGACTCTCCTCACCTATGAGGAATGGGAAAGAATCCTCGGGAAAGCCAGAAAATTGGTCTCAGGTGAGGGTGGGTAGCACCAACCAGCTTAAGTATGACTGAAATCGCCTTCCAGTTTGTTTGGTCTGACTGGGACCCAAATATGGCTGGAGATAAGGAGTCTCTGAAAGTCAACTGGACTCTATCGGGAGGTTTCTGGGCAGCTACTAGGTAGCTCACAAATTTGTCTAAGATCAGTCAAGTAGATCAGGGGCCTAACAAGTTACCCAGTGCCTTTTTCGGCTGCCTCATGGATGCTTACTGCACCTATTCACCTATTGACCCAGAGGGTCTAGAAAACCGAGGAAATTGGAAAAACAGGAGGAAATTGCAGAAAATGGCAGGATTTGAGGGAGAAAATCTCTCCAAACTGGCTGAGGTAGCCATCAAAATTTACACAATCACAATGACTTGGAAGATAGGCAAGCCAGGGAGGCAGCTAGAGTTATGATGACCATAGTCCAGGAAGAAGAGAAACCTTGACAGAGAAAGCCCCAAGAGTCCCTTTCAGGCTTGCCCCCTCAGGCTGTGGCAAAATTGGCCATTATTAAAGAGAGATCAATGTTTCTATTGCCATTGGAAGAATGAATGCCCAAACAGGAAAGCTAGCCCCAAAGTATTACGTCTAGGGGGAGAACTGAGGGCATCAGGGCGTGGCCTTCCTCTCCAAATTGTGGGTTGACCCTCAAAGTGCAAGGAAAACTTTAACTTCCTAGTTGACACTGGGGCCCAACTCTTAGTCCTGCAACAGCCTGACAGACCGCTGACCAGCCAGTGGACTACAGTCCACTGAATCGCAATCATACCCCTAGACCACCTTCAGAACTGTGGATCTTGGAAAAGGTACACTCATTCCTTCAGTCATCTCTGTCTGCCCATATCCCCTACTGTGCAGAGATCTTTTGCGTAACTTAAGGGCTCAAACTGTCTTTCAAGAAGATGGGATTGCAGTTGAATTCTCAACTAGTCCCCTCTTCTAATGTCTGTGTTACTTGGCCTTTGTGGGGAGAATACCTCCTCTCCCTAATAAACAAATACCTGAATCAAATTAAATCCGTGTTGACTGGTGGCAGAAGTTGCCTCATGTACGAGCAGAGTCTAAGCTCCAGAGCTGGCAGGGCATTTGGCACCTATCACTGTAAGACTGAAACATTGTTTAGACCAGGTTGGGGTCAAGCAGTATCCCATGTCAGTAGAGGCCAAAGATGGCATTGCTAAACACATTGCCTGTTTGATGAAAGCTGGGATCCTAGTCGCTTGCCAGTCCCCCTGGAACACAAAACTGGCATCAATGACTACTGCCCAACACAGGATCTCCCGGAGGTAAATAAAAGGACTAAGGACATAAATTGTATGATGCCAAATCATCTCAGTATGTTCCCCACAGAGAGACAGATTTATACTGTTTTAGACCTTCTTCAACATCTCCTTGGATGCACAGAGTCACCCACTCTTTGCTTTTGAATGGGGTGTTTTGGGAATTGGTTCAAATGCTGTGAATTAATCTGGCCCCCCCCAAATCAGGGATCTGTGTGTCCAAACGCTGAAGGTCCTTGTCCCCAATCGTTTTTTGATAGATCAATAAAGAGCCAATGGCTGGGCAGCCAAAATGAGGTAGGACTTTTGGATTTGGGCGGTTTAGGAACTAGAAGGAAAGATGGAGAATTGCAGTGATTTGGAGGGATATGGATCAGATTTAGAGTTTGTCTTAGTCAGGGTTTCTATTCCTGCACAAACATCATGACCAAGAAACAAATTGGGGAGGAAAGGGCTTATTGAGCTTACACTTCCACACAGCTGTTCATCACCAAAGGAAGTCAGGACTGGAACTCAAGCAGGTCAGGAAGCAGAAGCTGATGCAGAGGCCATGGAGGGATGTTACTTACTGGTTTGCTTCCCCTGGCTTGCTCAGCCTGCTCTCTTATAGAACGCAAGACTACCAGCCCAGGGATGGTACCACCCCCACAAGGGGCCCTCCCGTCTTGATAACTAATTGAGAAAATGCCCCATAGCTGGATCTCATGGAGGCACTTCCCCAACTGAAGATCCTTTCTCTGTGATAACTCCAGCCTGTGTCAAGTTGACACACAAAACCAGCCAGTACAAAGCTGCAGAATAAAAATCATCAGAAATGTAGATGAGAAGGAACGCAGCCCCCGGAAGGGCTTCCCATCAGTGTCTTGGGCAGCAAAGACTAGGGAGCAGCCCAGAAGGAGCCAGGACAACAAAGATAAAATATAGAATTAGAGGACAATAAACCAGGGTTATAGGAGGGAAATATGTGCTAGCCCGGGGAAAGATTAGAATTGCTCAACCTTTAAGCTAGCCAAGGCATTTAAAAATTAACTGGCAGGTGCATGTGTCTTTCATTCATGAATTCAGATAGCTTCTGGGTAGGTGCACATGTGTGACAGGTGGAGAGCAAAAGCGGCTTAGCCTATTACTGCTACATAGATGAATTTAAGTTCAGGTTTTAATAAATTGACTTGTACTTGTCTGCCTCAAGGGTGTTGTGTATTTGTTCTAATGCTAGTTATGTTAATTAGGTCCCCAAAACTGCAAGAGAATCTGCATGTTCATATGTAAGAAGCTGAGGGTCCTTGCCCCTAGTTGGTTTTGATTGGTAAATAATGTTACTGGCAGCCAATGGCTGGGCAGGGAGACAGAGGCAGGACGTATAGGATTCTAGGGCAAGGAGTCAAAGGAGAGAAGGGAAGAGAGCTACCAGGCTGGGAGAGTAGTTGCTATGCCTGAGAAGGCAGGACAAAGCCCCCCCACCCCCGCCCCGCAACTGGAACTAGGGCAACAAAGATGAAATACAGATTTTAGTAATAACAAAAGAATATCAGAGGAAAATGTTAGCTGTGTGGAAGTTTGGGAGTGGCCCAGTCACTGTGCTGTTTAAGGCATATTAAAATATAAGGCTGTGTGTGTATGTATCTTTCACTTGGGAACCCAGAATATAGGGGTGGGCAGTGAGGAACTCGTGTCACCACTGCTAGGTTGATTTGAGCAGGATTAACTGGCAACTGCAACACAAGGGTTAGGAATTCTCCAATCCTCTTTAATGACACCCTACATGAGGACTTTGAAAAGTCCCATCAGAGTTTCCCCCAGGTTTTGGTGCTGCAATACATGGATGACCTTCTGATTGCAGGAGCCAATGAAGACTGCAAGGACGCAACTGAGGGGCTTCTCGAGACCCTGTGTCCTTGCAGTACTGCATGTCTGCAAAAAAAGCCTTAGCTTTGGACTTGGAAGGCCACCTACTTGGGATCTGAACCTCATGAAGGTAAGATGTCCCTGTAAATGTCTTGAAAACAGGCTGTCTTAGGGTTTTACTGCTATGACCAAGGTAGCTCTAAAAAAGGACATTTAATTACAGGTTCAGAGATTCAGTCCATTATCATCAAGGTGGGAACATGGCAGCATTCAGGCAGATGTGGGCTAGAAGAACTGAGAGTTCATCCAAAGGCAAGCAGAAGACTGGCTTCCTGGCAGCTAGGAGAAGAGTCTCAAAGCCCACGCCCACAGTGACACACTTCCTCCAACAAGTCCACACCTCCAAATAGTGCCACTCCTTAGGCCAAGCATATTCAAATCACCACACAGGCCATCCTTGGGATCCTCATTTCTCTCACAAAGAAACAGATATGAGAATTCCTAGGAATGGTGGGCTAATGTCAACTTTGGATTCCTGAATTCATAGAACTGGCAAGGCCACTCCATGAAGCCATAAAAAGACCAGAAGGTAAGCTCCCCTGGACAGAACAAGAGGAAAAGGCTTTCACAGGCCTTAAACAGGCCCGGTTATCACTAATGGCTTTGCTTTACAGCTCTAAATCTATTTATTTGTGGATAAGAAAAATGGGGTGGCAAAAGGGGTGCTAGCCCGACTAGGGCCGTGGAATAGGCCCATAGCTTATTTGTTCAAGAAACTGGACGCGATAGATGGGAGCTTGCAGTCCTGTCTGAGACTTATCACTGCTACTGCACTGTTAACAAAAGATTCAGATAAATTGACTTTGGGACAACATCTTGTCATCATGGTTCCTCATACTATTGAGGGTTGGTGACAACCCCCCACCCCCATGACTCTTTTACCCAAGATAACTTTTGCCTGGCCAACAATCCTCAGCACCATGTCGCTACTCTTAGACACCACCGAATGTCTTCTCCATAACTGTTTACAGATAACTGCACACAATCATGAACTGTGGTCAGACCTAACAGATGTGCCAGTAGAATCTCCTGATTTGGAGATGTTCACAGATGGCAATAGTTTTATGGAGGACAGTGGTTGGCTGGGGTAGCTGTGGTAACTCTGGAAGAGACTATCTACATTGGTCCAAAAAGCCAAACTCATAGCCTTGACCCTAGAACTAAACCTAGGAAAAGACAAATTGAGTATCTACATAGACAGTCACTAGGCCTTTGCTATCAACCCTCCCCCCCACCCCCCTCCGTCCATAGGACAATATACAGGGAAAGAGGCCCTCTAACTCCAGAGAGGAAGTTGATAAAGGACAAGTTAGAGATTCTAAAACTTTTCTCTGCCCTATGGAACCCAAAACGGTTTCTGTAATATACTGCCCAGGGCATAAAAAAAGTTACTCTAAGGAAGCCGAGGGCAACAGGAGGATAGACTTAAATCCAAAGAGATGGCTAAGGTAAACCAATAATTGAACTTGTGGCCCCCTTTCAGGCCCAACCTTGCCTGAAACCCTGACCTATTTGGAAGAGGATGACCAATTCTTCCAAAGGCTTCTCAACACCACCAAGAAAGTCTGAAGAGTGGCTGCAGACAACAGGGTCATCTACCCCAGGCCCTAGGCCAAACTCTACTAAGGCAGCTCCATGAGTCTGCATACTTTGGTTGTGCCAAAATGTCAACACTCCTGTTGAGAAATTACCTCATTCCCTTCCTACACTCAACTCTCCATAATACTGTTTCAGGTTTTTAGCTTACCAAGCAGTGAATCCCACACAGCAGACAGGCTCCTAGAATTAGGGGAAGTGGGACTACACCTGAAGTTGGGAAGTTGATACCACAGAGGTAAGGCCTGGAAGGTATGGTTAAAATACCCTGTGGTTTCTGTAGACACTTTTTCAGGGTGGGCTGAAGCCTTCTCTACTAGGCAGGAGATGGTACAAGTGGTGACTAAAAAACTTTTTGATGAGATTATTCCCCATTTTTCAGCCCCATTGGCCACTGGCTCAGAAAATGGTACAGCATTTGTGGCTCAAGTTATACAAGATATCTCTAAAACAGTGGAAAATTAATTGGCAACTACATTGTGCACATCATCCCCATATCATCATCTCCATATCATTGTACATATCATCAGGTAGAAAGCCCTTCAGGCTATGAACTTCCCTGCCCACTGCAGCATGGCTGATGTTAAGACGGGAAGCAAGGCAGGAATAGCTGAGAACAGAAAAGACCTCAGGTGGTTGTGAGTGCAATGGAGAACAGACTCTCAGTTTCAGTGAGACAGCTTCTTTTATTGGGGGAAATAAAGGCTACTTAAACCTTTGGGGCATGGGTAGGGTCTTTCATGTTTAGTGTACATCATGGGCCAGAGCCATGGCACTAGGGATGCCTCATTTGCATTAGGAGGAATTCCAGGTGCTGCTGGTGGGGGGCAACAGTAGGAGTACAGAGCTATGTGCTACTGGGACACATAGGCCTTGGTGTGTGTGTGTGTGTGTGTGTTGGGGAGGTAGGGGGTGAGGAGATAGTGACCCTATTCCTGCCAATCTTAGGATGAGATTCCCAGAGTTTAGACACTCCTTGACCCCACTTTTTCTCTGGTCTGGCGCCTGGTCTTATAGCTCTCCACCCCTAGAACTCCCCCTTTTTGTTTTATAAAGGGGAAGTATCATCATAGTTGTCAACCTCTTGTTTGGGAATGGTTTGGTATTCAACGAGAACTGGGTTGGTGGAGACTTTGGCGATGTTGCTTACTTGCTGTTTTAGAAATTGGACAGAACAGGGGTCAGGAGGATGAAGGTTCCAACAGCCAGTACAGGGCCGAGGAGGAGGAGGAGAAGAAGCCAAGCTATCAGAGGGTTTGAGTACCATGGTGTAGAGGTACCCAGGTCATAACGGGTTTGGAGATCTCGCCAGAGATCCTTAAGTACCTGTATGTTGTGTTCTACTAGCCCGGTCCATTAACACAGAACCAGCATTTCTCCTCCAGAACAACAGTCCCTCGCTGATCAGCTGTCAGGTGAGAGCTCTGCTGCTTTGTAAGGCAACCCCTGAAAGAGAAGTTATCTGCTCTGTTTGAGGCGGAGGCCATGGCCTGGTCAAGCTTGTTCTAGAAGTCACCAGGTAGGTGTTGTGTCTGTGCCAGGGCCATCTTAGCGGCCCCTGTTGCTCCTGCGAGATGGCCAGGCCAAATCCAACAGGCAGGGGAGAAGTTTTTTCTCTGATCTTCTCCTAGCTGCCAGGCGATTTCTTTAGGTAGACCTGTGGGGTAATCATTATGGAGTACAAAAAACTTGGAGGGAGGAGATAGTGCAGGGACAGATGATGTTATTGCACCAGAGAATAAGTGGGGGTTATGGGAACAAGCAGGATGGGACCTGGAAGAGGATCCTGCAAGGCAAAAGGGTCACAAGATATTAAAAAGACAAATGTTTTGTAACTTTTGTGTGGTTAAGGGCCCACTGACTCCTTTGAGAGCTAAAAAGTATATTGTTCCTTATATTGGGGGGAGTGATGGGGCAACTCTATGAATCAAATAATAGGGTGTTCATCCCCAAGGAAGTAGTATATTACTGCCATGGCTCCCTTTTTTCCTCCATCAGTAAATACTGGGGGGGGGGCTGTGTGATAGGTTTCTTTGCAAAGAGCCAGAGGGATATCAACCATTACAGAGGGAGGATAGAAACCCATCTTTTGTTAGGGTAATGATTATCAGTTTGTCCCAGGAATTTTATTAGGCTAACAGAAAAGTGGAAGTGATTTCTGAATAACCACTGAATACTGGAGAGAGAGGGGAGGTGGCAAAGATATTGAGTTCTTTTCCTAAAGTTTGCAGGGCTCTATCCTTGCCATTTCTAATCACAGTAGTGAGTTCATAATCCTCAGTTAGAATCTTAGGTTAACACCCACTGGGTATAAAACCACCCCAGCCATCCCTGCAGTTGATACAATGCTCCCAGGAGAGTAGCAGAGGAGTTAAAAATAAGAGGGCATTGTTGGATCGCCCCTATCGAATGCCATGTCTTTTAGGGCCTCAGTGATGATGTGTAAAGCCTCAAGTGTCTCAGAAGAGAGAGCTCACAGGGAGGAAGAGTTTTTACCCCCATTTATGAGATCAAAGAGAGGCTGTAGGGTACTGGTGGGGAGGGAAAACCATGGTTGAAGCCAATTAAGGTTTCTAAAAGCTTTGGGAGGAAGCAAAAGTTAAGGTTTGAGGGAATGGAAGAGTGGGTTTAAGAGGGTGTGTACTAAAGGGAAGTTTCTGTTCACAAACATGTGATGGGTAGAATAAGCTGTATTTTAAATCCTAGGGAGGATAGGGAAGGTATTAGCTGATTCTTAAGTTGGGAAGGGGAGGTGGAAGAGTCTTCCCCTCACCGAGATACCATCCATATAATAATAAATATGGAGACGTTTGTCTAAGTAGGACCTTAAGGCTGTGGCCACAGCCTCCTGGCAGATGGGGGCACTGTTTGCCATCCCTGTGGGAGACTGTCCACTCATAAGGTCAGCCTCTGCTAACAAATAGAGGGTATTTACAACACAAAGTGTTGGCAAGCCTGCAAGTGGAAGAGGATAAAGAAGAGAGGAACTCTGGTGGGAATGGTGGAGACAAGGGTTAACTCTTTGGGGAAACCCCCGACCCTGCATGGTTTTATTGTCCTTAAACCTTGTAGCAGTCTCCATCTCACTGACCTCTGTTTTATAAGTGAACACGGTATGCCATGGACTGTAGGAAGGGCAGATATGGTAGAGCTGAAGCTGCTCTTTTACAGTGTAAGCACTTCAAGTTTTCCCTTGGTAGAGGCCGCTGTTTACCCCAGACAGGCTCGTTGGAGAGCCAGTTGTGTCAGGGAGTTTTATATTTAACAGTGGTACTTAGAATTGGGGGAAACCCAGGGGAGAGTTATAATTATTACTACTGGCATAATCATTCAGCCTATTGTAATTTTCCTTTGGATTGTAAAGTTACTAGTGAAAGTAACTTCCAGAGCCTCCAGAATATCTCTTCTTAGAAGATTAGTGGCAGTTTCCTGCAAGAGGGTGCATCATGCCTATGAACCTATCAGAGTCTTCCCATTGGTAGGATTTTTTGGTGGTAAGGGCATGAGAACAACCTCTTATGCCTAGAAGCTGAGGCCTGGGAATTAGTTCCCAGTCTTGTGGAACTTCTTGTCTTAAAATTGTATTATCTGCTCCAGTATCAATGAGCCATCTGAATGGTTTGTCACCTGTTTTCCATGGTTATCTTTGGGTAGGAGCCTTCTGAGACGCTGAAAATCCATAAAGTCTCTATTGGAGTTTTACCTCTTACTAATAACAAGGGTTGCCCCATTTTAAGTTTAATGAATTGCCATCCTTGTCATAATGGGAGTGACAATTTCTCCTCTAGTGGAAGCCCATATGGCATCAGATACAGACTGTCTTGGGGGTGGTGGCATTTCTGGTGGAGGAACTCACCTTCCAAGTGTCCCCCTTTTTAGACACATTTAAAGGAAGTCACTTGTTTTTATCGCTGCTGCAAAGGCCTAGGCAATGGAAGCAGCCTGATGGGATGCTGTCCCAATATCCTGAGTGGCCGCAACGCATCCATCATAGTGTTCATCTCCGAGGCTTTGGCAGATGAACCTGCACTCACAAGCCCTACTCTCCCCACATGATTTTTAAAAGGAGGAGGTCTTTGGATGCATGGTTGTAAATTTTATTTCCAAGCTTGTTTTATTTCTAAGAATAAATTCAGAGTGTCTTCCAGTTTTTGACAGAGGGCGGGGTGATTCTGTCCCAGGCTTGATGTGTATAGAGGTGCATATGATCATAATGTCCTGCTGACTGGGCTGCTTGCTGGGCTACATGGAGATATCTCTCTAGTTGAAAAGCTCTTCATAGCTCCAAGTGATATCATCTTGGCCCCGAATCCACCTGACTTGCTGGAGGCATTCATCTCTTAGAAGTCTCCCATTGTAGCAAGAATGGGCTGTCCAGAGAGGAACAGTAGTTATCTCACCAGTCCTGGGCATGTTTAACATGGTGATTTGATTTGACTTTGGAGGAGAGATTTAGTCCAAGGTTGTGGGTGCCATTCTCCTTGAGAATCTCAGCCTGATAGGGATACCAATTTAGATCTTAACGAAGGTTGGTAGACATTAACCACAAATACCTGGATCTCTAGACCTACTGCAGAGTCCCAGAGGTCATAGAGCTGCTGGGTAGTAGAAGGAGGGGCAGAGGGAAGACTGTCCTGAGGTACAACATAGGAGGCAAGCGAGTGCAAAGGGCAGACTGGGTGGGGCCATAGGGTGGGCCAAGACTGAGGGAGCAATCATTTTGCAAATCTTCTCCATGGTCTTTGCTAGGGCTATGAGGTCTGTGGCATGACAGTCCTCAGGACATCCATTGTCATCAGACTCATCTGATGGAGGGAATGAAGCATCCTTGGTGGGTCCTGGCTTAGAGGAACCCAAGCATTGGCAGACAGCAGCTGTAATGGACAGAAGAAAGGGAGGGGGTTTCCTTTCTGGCTTTCTTGGCGGTGGGCAAGATAAGTGAAGACCCAAGTCCATGTATGGAGGTTGTAGGGGATCTCTTGTTACCATCCAGGGAGTTGTTTCAAGGACTTCTTAACAAAAGGAGGTAGCTTCCCTTTGGTTAAGTTTCATGTCATAGGTCTTAAGCAGGGCCTGCAGCTCTCTAACTTGGGATTCCTTTTGATGTGCTGAAGTATTTCCCATGACAGAGAAAATATGGAAATGCCAAGGCCAGAGAGATAGGGTTGTGGTGCCTTGTAACACCAGAAGCATTTTCCATAGTCCTAGATTCAAGTCTTCTCACAAATTTCAAGAAACCAGCACTGCAGTAAAGGTTTTTTTTTTCTTTTTAAGATTTGCTTATTTATTTTATGTATGTGAGAATGCTGTCCTTGACACACCAGAAGAGGGCATCAAATCCAATTACAGATGGTTGTGAGCCATCATGTGATTGCTGGGAATTGAACTTATGACCTTTGGAAAAGCAGCCCGTGTTCTTAACTTCAGAGCCATCTCTCCAGCCCATGCAGTAATGGCTTTTAACTTATTGTTGTGTTACAAAGCTTTTAATGGAATGCATAATTGTTGTAGCCAACACCCGTATGGGCAACTGGGGTTCAAACAGAGGTCTGGAGGCCATCCACTCACACCAAGGAGTAGCCTTGGCCAGAAGGCATCAAATGGTTGCTTCACCCTATCTGATTCCTTACAAAGGTACAAACTGGAAAAAGTAGACTGCCAGCTCTTTCATTTGGGAGAGGGGGCGACCGCTCACTGTCCTCATGTGTATCCCGGCAGTCTCCGTGCCCCTTGTTGCAGTACCAGCTGCCATTCAGGCTCCACTTCCTGTCTATCACAGCTCAATCAGCCTGCAATCATGACTGGTGGATCCTGAGAGGGGAAGCAAGGCAGGAACAGCCAGAAATAGAAGAGACTTCAGGTGAGACAGTTTCAGTGAGACAGCCCATTTAATGAGAGGAAAAAAGGTGACAAACTTCTGTGGATGAGGAGGGGTTCTCAGGATGAGTGTACATCATTAGCCAGGGCCAGAGGACTGGGGATGCCGCATTTGCATAATGAGGAATTCCAGGTGCTGCTGGACATAACCTCCTAAGGGGAGAGGAAGTTTAAGCAAGCCATGTGACCACCCCTGGGCAAAGGTGGGGGGGGTGCAGGGCTACATGTACTGCGACATGCATGTCTGATGTGAGAGTGGAGGAGCAATATTACTCCTGCCAATCTCAGAATGAGATCTCTGGGGTTTGGACATGCCTCAAGTCCACTCTTGATTCAGGCTGGTTTTCCCCAGTCCTATGGCTTCCCAGCCCCACAAATCGGACTCTGAAGGTGACCTTGACTAAATTAGCCTTAACAGACTGACAAGGACTGGACAGCACTACTTCCTTCTCCCTTGCTCAGGGTTAGAAATTCTCCCTATCTTGAAGGGCTTAGCCCCTATGTAGGGACCAACTCCCATATCCCCAAAAGTCAAATCTGAGATGATGGCAAAGATATCTAACCTCTCCTTGCTCAAATCTGTTTAGGTTTTACAAACTGTCCAGGACAGTCTTTATCCACTTATTCAACATCTTCACAGACTGTCACTGCTGAAACTGCAGCCCCTAACCAGCTCACTGCAAAAGCTGTCAAAGCAGCAGTTGGCCCCTCCTTCCCGATCCGGCCCATGGCCACTTTAACATGCCCCTACCGGAGCTGTCAAAATGAGTGACTCCTGTCAAAATGGTGGCACCATGACACCTTCTCAGCTTACAGTCATCACAGAACCTGTCCACAGTGGTGTAACTCCTTCCCTGCCTCAGTCTACAGGCTTTGTGAAATACCACTGAAGAGCTGTCCCACAGGAGCTGACCACCGTGGTGGCACCTCCCCGAGCAGCTCCAACAGAAATGGTGCTTCAGCCAAAGCTGCCTGTGGCTGGGAAGAACTTCCCATCCTAACCCATGGGTCTGATGCAGAGAAAATAGGGTGAAAAAAGACACCAATCCCTGAGTTTCCCACAAATCTCAATCTGGAAATCTCTGCCCTGAAAAGCTCTGCTCCATAAGAAATCCTATATATGCCCCAACCCTTTACCCAATTTCCTGCTTTCTGCTCCCAGGAGCAGAGGGCAGACATCCCTAGATTCTTCCCTCTAATATATCTTTCATGAGATTTGCTGCCTGGTGTGACTCTCTCATTGGAAGAAGCCATAAAGCAATAAAGAGAAGTGGAGTTGGGCTGACTTATTATTTATGCTTTTGCAGTTGAACAAACTCCTACATCCTCCTCTCTAACTTTTCTCCTACACTCTACTGTACTGGATATAAAGGACACTTTCTTTAATCCTACACACTTTTTATTATGTAGATGATATTTTACTCAGCAGCCTTTCCCTGTCCCTGTCCCAATGAAATACTTCATTACTCTAAACTACACTGGTTCTCTGGGTTACCAGGTCTCTGTCTGAAGCTCCGCTGTCCTCTTCTGCTACTATGTACTTGGGCGTCCAATTCAGTCCAGGCTCGAAGACCCCACTCTGATCAAGTCCCAAGGGCAAGTCGTGCAGAACTTGCAGCCCCTAGCCACAGTGATCCAAATCCTTTCATTCATTTATGGACCTAATGAGATTCCTCCGCCACTGGACCTTTATGGCAAAGCCCCTCTACCACGCAGCCAGAGAGACCCCCAGGTCCCTTACCCACATGGCCACAGTCTGCCATAACTTCTCTTTACTTCAGGATGCCCTCTTAGTGTCTCTGCCCTGGCACTCCTGTACTCCACCTGCCCCTACCACCTCTGTAGAGATTAGAGGATGGGAGTGGCCGCAGTCGTCTTAGCTCAACTTGTTGGGCCTTCCAATTGGCCTTAGCTTTTTTTGTCCAAACAAATAGGTATCACTATGTAGGAACCGTCTCTTGTGGACTGTGTGAAAGCATCACCTGTCAATAAAAAGCTGATGAAGAGATAGGAACTCTGGAAAATAGTCGGGTGAGGGAGATTCACGACCCAGAAGCTGAAGAAGTCAGACGTATGAAATTGAGGAGCAGTAACTAAGAATGTGAGAGAACTGGAATAGTATAAACGGGTTGATATAACAGCTGGCTGTGAAGCAGGTCTAAGCTAAGGTCATACGCCTTGTAAATAAATAAATCTTCAGGTCGTTCCTGAGCTGGGCAGACCAGAAATAGGAAGCTTCAACACTTACAAAAGATGCCCCTTGTGGTAGGTATATAATCTAAACTTAGCTAAAAATCCAAGCTTAGAATAAGATTCAGGTATTAGGAAAGCCCTGGGTGGAAAGGTGGAAACAAACACCTCCCAGAGCAATTTTCAAGCTGGGCAGAAAGTGGTTCTTTTTAAGAACCAAAAGCCTCAGTGCACTTGCCAGGCAAGGAAGAGGAACTGAGCAGCCTGGGCCCATGGGAAATGAGCAGGTGCCTGTTGGAAAATCCTGCAATGTTCTGGAGGCAGGAGAGGCAGCAGGCACACGCCTTTAATCCCAGCACTTGGGAGGCAGAGGCAGGAGGATTTCTGAGTTCAAGGCCAGCCTGGTCTACAGAGTGAGTTCCAGGACAGCCAGGGCTACACAGAGAAACCCTGCTATAGCTTGCTGCTATAGCCCAGACCAGCTTCCCAGAGTGGGCAGAGGTCAGAGTCTGCCTAGCATGTGGGCCCACAACTGCCATCAGGTGACTGAGGGTGAAAGGCAGCAGCAGTGCAGAGCCAGAAGCCACTCAGCTTCCTAGCTGAGCAGCAGCAAGAGCCTCAACCACAGAATTGCAGCAGGGGCAGAGAGACTTGCTGGATGCCAGCTATAGAGACGTGGAAACCGCTGGAAAAGCTGAAAAGTCAAAAGACTTGATAAGACACTTGAAAGGTCCTTAAGGAGAGAGTTAGAGATTTAAAAGAAAAATATTTTTTTTGTGTGTTAGAAATGGAAACACAATGATGCAATGCATCTGAATCCCATATGATTTTGTTTCACTTATCAACATACAAATAATTGTTTTTTTCAGTAACAATTACAATTTTACATATCCTTTTTAGGTGAGTTCAGAAGGAGACTCACAGAAGGAAAAATTAAATGCTAGAGTGGAGGCAATAAAAATGGGATTGGAAAATCCTCTGAAGAATAAAGGATTCTCAGAGGAATGCAATCTAAAGCCTAAGTCGCCACCTTCTGATAAGATTGCAGAATGGCAGTCTATTAAATTCCTAGATAAAGAGACTTCTGCTGAGTTAAGAGTACACTTTACATTTGAAGCCATCTTAGAGCAATGTCATAAATAGCTTATGTATTGCATTTTGGACAGTTTGAAAATTTAAAGTATATATATGTATTAATATATTATACAACTGATACATGTTCAGAATTCCAAGGGGCTTTTATCTTGAATTCTGAAATGTCTGATTCTAAGATTGCACATTAATTAAAGATGGTGGCTATCTTAGAGAAGCCTTTGCAGATTAAAGCTGATAATGTTCCAGCATATGTATCCAATAAAATGCAGCAATACTGTAGGCATTATGGCATAGAGCATGTTACAGATATATCTTAAAGATCTAACAGAACTTTAAAAGATATGCTCATGGGGCTGGAGAGATGGCTCAGAGGTTAAGAGCACTGACTGCTCTTCCAGAGGTCCTGAGTTCAATTCCCAGCAACCACATGGTGGCTCACAACCATCTGTAATGGGATCTGATGCTCTCTTCTGGTGTGTCTGAAGACAGCTACAGTATACTCACATACATAAAATAAACAAACAAATCTTTAAAAAAAGATATGCTCATAAAATAGAAGGGGGACATGGGATCTCTGAAAGATAGATTAAATAATGCTCTATTAAATTTAAATATTTTAAATGTCACAGAGACACAGAACAACTGCTGAAAAACACTGGACTTTAGAAACAACTGCTACATCAGATCCGTCTACATATTATGTTTTAACTTCAGAATGGAAGACAGGAAATATGTTTCATTGGTGAAGAGGTTTTTTCTTTGTTTCACAAAAGAGAAACTAAGGATTCCATCAAAATTTGGGAGACAACTAAAGATCTAGCTCACACCCACAAAGGAAGAAATCAAGAACAACAACAAAACAGGTATCACGAACACTGATCCCTCCACATGGGAACAGCTCCAAGAATGGCCGAGACATGAAAATGTCTCCAACCAGATCATCAGCTGAACATACACATAGCCAATAAATCTTGTTGACTGCAGATTCCACAGGACTTATCATGCTATCCTCCCATATGGCATGGATAGGGATTTATATTGCAGTCTGGCAATACAGTCCAGACAGACTTATAAACTTGAATGCCTTTTTCCTGCTTGAACAAAGTGCAAAAAAATATGATTAGCTGAGTTCACCGCACATATTCCATACACGTGATTAATGTAGAAATGTATATTACCTTTGAAAGTTTTTATGTTTGCAGAGCAAAAGGACCAGACACCAAGCAAAACAAGTAGCCTAGGTAATTCAATTTCACTGATTGCCTCAATTGCTGTTTCCTCAAATATATGCATCCAGAAAAACTTCTATATAGCTTGCTATATCATCCAGCATCATAGACTGTTCTAGCCAGGACTTCAGTTAAACCCTGTACTTTTCATCACACAGAGACTGAACAAGAAATGATATAGCTTAGGAACTGACCAATATCCCAATTTCCTTTGGGCCTCCAAAAAGGAACATCACTCCCAGACAGCAGGAAGCAATTTTAAGAGAATGATGCCCTATTCCCAAAAAATTTGGGTGGATAGTTTTTGGTTGTTCGGTGGGTGATGGATGTTTGTCATCAGTTTAAGGGATTTGGAGGCAAGTTGTTAATGGTCTCAGTCAGGGAGGAGGATACAAAGTAAAGGAGGTTAGATTTAGTGATTTCTGTCTTTTTCTTTCTTCTAGCCTTCTTTGTCTCCTATCTAATGTTGGGGGAAAAGATGGAAAAATGGATGAAAAGATAAAAGAGGGATATAGGAATGATAAGATAACTTGGTTGATTACATTGAATCAACTTTTAAACTAAATAGCATCAAACTAGCCAAATATTTTACATTTGGTATGGATCTTTGTATTTAAGATTTTTTAAAAGAAATTATCCTTTTTAAAAAGATTTATTTATTTTTTATGTATATGAGTACACTGTAGCTGACTTCATATACACCAGAAGAGGGCATCAGATCTCATTTCAGATGTTTGTGAGCCACCATGTGGTTGCTGGGAATAGAACTCAGGATCTCTTGAAGAGCAGTCAGTGTTCTTAACCGCTGAGCCATCACTCCATCGCAAGATTATTTTTGTTACAACTTACTACATATATATTCTTGTGTGTGTGTGTGTGTGTGTATACACACACACACGTTTCAACTCTTTTTAAAGTATTATACCAATTCAGCTCATTTAAAAATGCAATATGTAGTTCTAGTCCGTTAAAGCTGCTATTGCAAACTGTTTAGGACAATTAAGAAATTCAAGTTGGGAGTGGATGTGGGGGGGGGGGTTAAAGAAAATATCTAATTAAAAAGAAAAAGACAAAATCAAAAAAGAAAGAAATTTGCTTCTGAAATAGAATAGTGGAACTGGCACATAGTCAATATTCCAGTTGAGAATTGAGAAAAATAAAACAGGTCATGTGTTCCTAGTAACTAAAACTCCTCTAGATCTCAAGGCCTGACAATAATACTGTTTTATTGCACTCAATAATTTGTGATAGGATGGGAATCTTGTCTTCCTATTCCTAAACTCTGGAAGTCTTTTTGATCCAGATTTCCACATCTGCATCTTGGCCCCAAAATTATTTCACTTTATTTAACCCCCAATTTAGATATATTTCAGCCAAGCTAAAAAATACTTTTACTTGTTTAAAAGTTTCAGAATCCTTTTGTTTCCCTTGTGATTCACTGAATTCAACAGACCAAAAAAGCCAGTCTTCTATAGATAATCTGTGTCTCCATTCCTAACCCATCTCAAAGCTGTTGATCAGACCCTAGACTCCATGTGTAACGTCTTATAAGGGCACAGTCAGAGGATAACTGCTTGTGGGAGAGGATGTGCCTAATCCTGTAGAGACCTGATGCCCCAGAAAATGGGGATGA
The DNA here is from genome assembly GCA_036184795.1 of Tokudaia tokunoshimensis. Lineage (NCBI taxonomy): Eukaryota > Metazoa > Chordata > Mammalia > Rodentia > Muridae > Tokudaia > Tokudaia tokunoshimensis. The sequence goes on from BTHU01000006.1 coordinate 25,200,229, forward strand.
GGGGTGGGGAGTACCCTCTTAGAGGCAAAGGGGAAGGGGAAGGGGAAGGGGATGGGTGAAGAACTCTGAGAGGGGGAACTTGAAGGAGGACAACATTTGGGATGTAAATAAATAAAATAATTTTTTAAGAAGCTGTTAAAAAAAAAGAAAGTAAGAAAGTTGGGGCTGGAGAGATGGCTCAGCAGTTAAGGGCACTGACTGCTCTTCCGGAAGTTCTGAGTTCTGACAGCTACAGTGTACTTCATATAATAAATAAATGTTTAAAAAAAGAAAAAAAACAAAGTTGAAAAAAAAAGAAATTCAAGTTAGTAGTTAATCAAGCTTACGGTCATGTTGGGTTGTATTGTTAATTACAAAAATATGAACATATAGTAAATAGGTAGAAACAAGCAATGCTTGCCTATTCAGATATACTAGATAGAGGTGGCCTTCAGAAACCTCAGAGATATACAGAATATGGTATTTAAAGATGTTTTATTAAGAAAAGGCTGTCATGACAATAGTATGCCTGCTCCTGGCAGCTCCTTCATTCTACTTCATTCAAAGAAGATGATGAGCACTGAAGAACCTCTATATGGAGTTTGTTTCAAATGTGGCAAATCTAGCCACCAGGCAAAAATTTGCCCTTGCCTCAACTGCAGACAGCATGCTGCCCAAGCTGTGGATAAGCAGAACATGGAAGAGGTCGACTGCCAAGCTCTGCCAAGGAAAGAAAGGTGGGCAAGTCCTTCAATGTTCCTGCTTCACAGAAAAGCCTGCCAGATGTTCTGGGCTGACAAGCCAAAGATGATGCTCCCATGCTGCACAGAGACCTTGGAGGACTGTCCAATAAGCCAGAAACCTGTCATAAGTATACTTTTGGAAGCTGCTTGCTCTGCACTTCCCGTTTACTCAGGTAATATTTATTCTTGTCAGATCTCTGATGGCACTGAAGACTAGACAGAGTCTCATAACTAAGCTTAAGTGAGGGGGATGCAGGAGTGAACCTGGTGGAAGGAGAAGTGGAATGGAGAGCAAATCACCATAGGCTCCTGCGACTCTTCGAGGAGTCCTGATCTGTATATACATGGTATATGATCTAAGATGGCTCCCGGCATTGGTAAGACATAACAAAGGATGGCAGGCCAGGGTAATGCCTCCTCCTCATGGAAATCTCCCCAGGGTCACTGACCCCCTTCCCTACAGAGTCATAGGCAATCAAATTAGATTAGGCAGAACGTGTAATGCCCCGCTTGGCCCTTGATTACATAAACTGCAATCCAATTGGCAAAAACAAAAAACAAAAACTGTATACAAGTTTATTGTACTAAACAATAAAACTAGATCCATACTCTAATGCTGGTCTCCAGAGTATGAATCCCGGAAATCTTCCATTCTCCACCCTTCAACCCAAGCCATCTTCTGGTTCAACCCTTGAGTTGCTTAGGATTTAAGAAAATGTCTGAAAGTGTAAAAGGATGTTTTTAGGTTGATAAATGTAAGTTACGATAGAAAGTGAATTAGGGTACAAAACTTTGAACTCACCAAGACAGGATAAATAATAGTGGCTTCTCAAAGGTTGCCAAATGCATATAGACTAGACATTGTGAATGTAATTCTTATCTGATAGCTTTCATAATTGTTCTTATTGTTTATAGATTATTGATATCAGAGAAACAGCCTTTTATTAGACTAAAAGGGAGAGATGTAGAGATAATCTCTCATGCACTGTGTAAAAGAATCACTTGTTGGGGTTGGAGAGATGGCTCAGCAGTTAAGAGCACTGACTTCTCTTCCAGAGGTCCTGAGTTCAATTCTCAGCAACCACATGGTAGCTAACAACCATTTGTAATGGTGTGTCTAAAGACAGTGACAGTGTACCCACATACATGAAATAAATAAATAAATCTTTAAAAAAAAGAATCACTTGTCAATGAAAAGATGATGGACTATTAGCAAAATGCAGGAACTAGAACATGATAGTCCCAGTAGAGAGATAGGAACTCTGGGAAACAGGCATAGAAGATTCACCATCTGGATTCGGAGAAAGTCAGGTGTATGAAACTCGAGATAACTAGCAACATGGCACACATAGACTAGTATAGATGGGTCAATATAAGTTAAGAGCTAGTTGGGGAGCAAGTCTAAACTAAGCCATAAGCATTGTAAATAAACAAGTCTCTGTGTCATCATTCGGGAACGAGGGCAGATATAGAAAAGCCCAGATGGTTACACCATCATATAATGGATAGCAGCCATGTTGCATGGAGCACTAGCAGTGGCAGTGGAACTCACCCAGGAGGCCCTCAAGACCACCCTGTTCCTATCATGGTATATACTCCACCTATCACCTATGGGTTTTTCTGAGCCATTCCTCTCTTTCCCTCCCTGAGCCTTCATGCGTCCAAGCCTTTTGTCTACTCTTTCTAGAAAACCCCGAAATTACCTTGACCTCCAATCCTGCCCCACCCTGTAGCCCTCCTCCCTGTCCCACCACTCTGATACCTCACTCACTTCTACTCAAGGGGCTGTGGAGACCCTATGCTCACCCTGGCCTGGTCTTCTAGACCTATCCCTCACAAACCCCCACTTCACCCTCTTTGTGGATGGGAGCTCTATCACAGACAGTCTGATCATTGAGCTCCTGTGTCAGAAGCTTTCAACATCTGGAAGCTCTACATCCCTTATTGCCCAAAATCCTCAGGAAAGGTTGACAGAGCAAATGGACTCATCAAATAGCAGCTCACCAAGTTCTCTCTCAAGTTAAAGTTATCTTGACCCCCCCCCTTCCTTCCCATTGCCCTTACCTGCCTCCAATCCACCCTGTACTCTTCCTACAGGTCCTTTCAAACACCTATATGGGAGGCCATTCCTCCTTAGCCAACACACCCAGGCCCAGACTCTACTGGCTGAGTACCTACCATACCTCTCCCTTCTAGGATTCCTTCTCTGTTCACAGGCTGACAACTACTGCTGACAACTGCTACCCCTACACCAGCCGACCCAACTGCTGACAAGCTTGCCCCACTCTCCCTAGGGGACAGAATACTTCTCAGTTATCTCCTAAGTCTCTAGAGCCCTGGTGGAAAGAACCCTACACTATGATCCTCACCATCCCTTTAGCTGACAAGCTCATGGGACATCAGTGCTGGTACAGGCTCTCCAGCCTCAAGAGGACACCTACCCAAGATAAGTGGTCTATCCAACAACTGGGATCTTCTACTCTCAGTGTCTCCAGAAAGCTCTAATGAGGAACCAAGATAGCTGAACCAGGGTACTTCCTCCCTTCTGCTAGTGGCAGTCTCCACCTTTTCAATGGCTCACCCAATAAAAGGACCCCTCTTTCTCATTTGCTTATTTTTTTTTACTCCCTGCCTCCTCTAGAAACAGATTCTTAAGGTTTCCCAGGTCAATCAGATGCTTCTTCACCCAAATCTCCTGCTGAGCACAGACTCACCAGCTCTCCCATCCCACACCATCCCTTTTCAGCAGGAAGCAGCCAGACATGAACTATTGCCAATACACCCAAAGAGGTTAGGATGTTCAGTTGGAGCCTCTGGTTTGTCTCCACGGCCCCCCGTCCCCACTCCCCACCATGGTCCAGTAAACTCCATTCTTCCCTTTCTCTCCAACCCTGTCCGCGTGGAACCATATTCACTCTCACACCCCCTCCCCATCATGTAGCTGGTCTATAGTAGAAGTGCTGTCTCTCTTAATGGAACCAGATTTTATTTCCTGATTCTCACTGTCACAAATGATTCAAACATCTTTTATACTTAACCTCACTCTGCCCTACACTTAAAAATCCTTTATTTATGATTATTTTCCATTCTGCTCTCAAGAAAAATGTTTTAATTAAACAGTCTGATTCTCCTGATCTGGACCAGTTCTAAGTCAGCCACTAGGTGCTAGCTAAGGGGAGGCAAGGCACCATGCAGGCACACCAGTACCCATTGGTAAGGCTCTTCCACAGTCCAGCAGCTGTGGTGACAACCAGGGTGGGACCCCTGGGCATGCAACACCTCCCATACACAACCAATCTGCAACACCATGAAGGTATGCCAGCACCCAATGGGAAGGCTCATATTTTAAGATGGTATGGACTTTTATATGATGACAAAAATTCAAAGTTATATTTCTACAACATGCTATGTATACAATTCAAACCTGATTTAAAATGTTTCTTATATATGAATATAAAATTTCAGTATCTATTCAGATAAAAAGCAAATTCAAAATGTGTGTCTACCTGCTGATATCAGTAACTGGTTTTACAGTTGCAGATTGCCTCTAAATCCAGTGATGGTGACGTCACCCATAGGTGACAGGTACCCTTGCATCTGTTGCCATGGCAATCACCATACATTCCCAGAGTCCACGTGGCTCACCTCCCACCTTTACCTGCGAGCGGTTATGGTCACAACCCAAATAAAAGGCAGACCCTCCTGACCACCTCCCTCTCTTTCCCACTTCGTCTTCATCGCCATCTTTTGCCCCCATCCCCCAAATTAAACCTCTCACATGGAACTGTACTGGCCTGGTGTGGTTTGTTTGGAAGCGAGTCTCGATTCTAACACAACACTGGTGCCAAACCCCAGGAATTGCTACCTAGAAGTGCTGAGATCTGCGACCATGACCCCCGCCCACCACCATTGCCACACCATGAGAATCCCAGCTGTTGCCCCAGCCACCACTGCACAGATTTCAACTGAAGCTGCAACTGCTGTCCCAGCCACACGGCATGCCGCCATGTGGATTTCTGCCACTGCAGCTGTGGACCACCGCCACCTGCTGTTGCGAGACTCACGGACCTCCACCACTCGTAAGCTGCTGCTGCTGCTGCTGTCCACCATGTGGGGCTAGCTTCTGTTGGACGCTCACACCAACCATACTGTTTCACGTTTCCTGCTGCCAGACTGCTAAAATTCTCACACCAACTGGGACTCTCTTTTGCACAGATAGCATACTTGTCAAAAAACAAAAACAAAAAGAAAACTAGATCAACTATTCAGGGATGGGCACCCTGTATTTGTACCTTAGCAGCTGCTGAATTCCTTATTCAAGAGTCAATAAAACTAACTTTTGGCTGCCTATAACTGTCTTCTCTTTTCATAACCTAACACAGCTCCTAACTTACAAAGGCTTATAGACTCCACCTCCCTCCAGGTTCTTTCTCTTCAGGTAGCGCTAATAGAATACTTCACATTCACTTTCTAATCATGCCCACCTCTTAATATTTCCAATCTTCTTCCTTGACCTAATACTAACCACTCCCATCTCACTCTTGCACTGAAACTTTAGAGGAACTATTGCCTCATCTTTCACACATATAGGAGGGTACATTGCCTCAAGCCATTTTTACCTGGTATACAGATGGACGCTCCTTTCTATATGAAGGGACTAGATACACTGGCTTTGCTATAGTGTCAGACATGGAGGTGGTAGAGGCACAGGCCATTCCAACCTCGAGGGACTCTAATTGGGTCCACCTGTCTCACCTCAACCCTTTCATCCCTCCACCTCAAAATTCTTCATACATGTCGACCCTAACAGGATCCTGCTGTGTTAAGCTTCAGAAGACGTCGAGACCACTCACCTGGTCCCCAATCCCAGAAAATGAGACTCTACTCCAACAGCTTTGCTTGACCTCACTGGATTAGACATGGGCTTCTTGTCTTCCCCCTGCTGTTTGTTTCTATCCAGGGCAGCCCTTATATCTGGAGATTCGAGATTCAAGAAACCCCCACTGAGAGCAGTCTTTCCAAATAGGGTCAGGAAACTGCTCCATGGCCAGATGCCAGGAACCAATCCAAATCGCTATCATCCCTGTATCTGTTATCCCATCTAAATATTATGATCTTTATACTTGCTTTCTCTTTGACCAGACAAAAGATGATTGTAAAAAAATGAATATGAGGGCTGCCCATATTGGTCTTGTTAGATACATATAATAGGATCATGGACCAATCACATCTTCTATCAAAAACGCAGGACACTCTTTCTCTATATGCAAGACCCATGGAATCCCGGGTGGGAGACAGCTGTTGTTGGTAAGCTCTACTGTAAAAATCAAGTCAGGTTCCCAGTAAGTACTAACATCCAGAGAAAATATGTCTCAACTGCCCAATCTCTAGATATCAGAAAAGTAGGGGAAGTAATCAAACACTCCTCCTCCAAGGCCCTTACCTCCCTGACATCCCCCCTCATAAATGGCACTAAATTGTCATTTCGCCTTTTGCTTCAGACCTTGACATCAGCATACCAACTCCTTAGTGTCACCCAACCTGGTTGTTTTAAAGATTGCTGGCTATGTGTACTCCCTGGAACTAACTCGCAATTGCCACTTACAGCCTCTCTGGTGATACTGCCAAGTAACCTTACCTCACCTTTTGTCAGCTGCCCTGACTCTGAAGCTGCCATGACTCCTCACCTTTTGTCAGCTGCCCTGACTCTGAAGCTGCCATGACTCCTCACCTTTTGTCAGCTGCCCTGACTCTGAAGCTGCCATGACTCCACACCTTTTGTCAGCTGCCCTGACTCTGAAGCTGCCATGACTCCACACCTTTTGTCAGCTGCCCTGACTCTGAAGCTGCCATGACTCCACACCTTTTGTCAGCTGCCCTGACTCTGAAGCTGCCATGACTCCTCACCTTTTGTCAGCTGCCCTGACTCTGAAGCTGCCATGACTCCACACCTTTTGTCAGCTGCCCTGACTCTGAAGCTGCCATGACTCCTCACCTTTTGTCTATCCCAGTTTTTGGCATGGCAAACTGTTTAAAGACCTCTGGGACATGTTTTGTAGGAACACTAAGCTCCCTAGACTGCAAAAGAACTACAACCCTTGATACCTCATCTCTGCCACAATGCCCTGCAGTCCAAAACATGTCGATTCTTTGTAGCACTCAGGTATATCATCGCCTACCTGCCAGCTGATTAGTAGTATGCACACTGGTACTCCTTTTCCCTGAGCTAGGAGTAACCCAGGGAAACGAGCCCTTGCCAATCCAGCTGCCTGACATACGAGGAAGTTCAGGTCGTGCCACTCGTGTTCTCTGCGGGAATAGCCATAGGTGCTGGTACTGGAATTGGAGGGATAACTACTTCCATAACCCAATATGATAAATTCACTTCCAAGCTTAATACCCATCTTCACAAGCTGTCTGAAACTGTGCTTACAATCGAGAAACAGATCGGTTCTTTGGCAGCTGTGGTGCTTCAAAACCAACAGGGCCTGGACGTCCTGACAGCTAAAGAAGAATGCTGGTTCTACGTCAACCAATCCAGGAGAGTGAGGAATAAAAGCCAGGAGCTACAGTCAGACATGCAGAATTTCAAGGAATGTGAAGCTTCCAATTCCTCGATTTTCGAAAATTCTAAATGGAGGTGGATACTCCCTTTTGTAACGCCTTTCCTAGTCATCTTCCTGGTGTTTATCATTCACTCACTGCCTCATTAATCTTGTTTCTACATTCCTACAATGACAAATACAAAAAAATTCTAACTAAACTATTAATCAGTTTCTGTTACAAGATTACCAGCTGCTGTCCACAGAGGAGGCCTGATGCAAAAGTCTACCAGGTAGACCCCAATGGTGAAAGTCAGCTCTACCCCAAAACTGACAACACCCCTAGACAGCAGGAAGCAGTTTAAGAGACACAATGCCCCTATTCCCCTTTTACCACTGATTTCCCCCTCCTCCTGTATTCTTCTTCTCTTTATGATAAGAAAAAGGGAGGTATGTTGGTATCAGGAACCTGTTTTATGGTTGCAGATCGCCTTTGGATCCAGTGATGACAGTGACGTCACCCATAGGAACAAGGACCTGTGCATCTGCTGCCATGGCAATCACCATACATTCCCAGAGTTCAACATGGCTCACCTCCCACCTTTACCTGCAAGTGGTTGTATCAAAACCCAAATAAAAGGCAGAGCCTCCTGACCTCCACTCTCTCTTTCCCACTTCATCTTCGTCCCACCTTTTGCCCCCATTCCCCACAATAAATCTCTCATGTGGAACTGTACTGGCCTGGTTTGGTTTATCCAGACATGAGCCATGACTATAACACAACACTAACCATTTGTCTCTTTGCCAATACATGGCCATTGCATGCTTGTGTAAATGAATGTTCTTTTCTCTGCCATAAGCCATAGGCTCAATTCACCCCTTGGTCTTCTTACAATAGGGATTCAGATGTTATTTAAATATGTATAATCTTAAAGTTATTTCACACTGTTCTACTAGTATTTTATGCTGTTTTACCTTAGTACTAGCTCTGAAATTAGGTTATTGTTCACCATTTTCAGACTCAGGCACTTTTTTAAAATTCATGGTCAAAATAGTCTATTAATTTTAAATCATGTGCTTCTACCAAGCCTGCACTTTCCTAACCTCAGATGGTCCCACAGCAATCAAACAGCCAGGACTTGACTAGCATCCCAATTTTATTAGGTTCCCCAGTGACAGAACCATCACCCCAAAGTCAGTAGGAGATAGTTTAAAGAACACAACACCCTCAACTCCTGCCCCACCAGAATCATTGTCTAGTTCTTCATCTTTTAATTAAACAAAAAGGGAGGAACATTGGCTTATAGACAATTCTGCTAGGGTACTCCCAGGAACCTAGTCATAGTGACCTAGCAACAGCTGACATCATCACATGCTGCTAGGTGCGAGCTGATCTGGTTTATAAGAGGGACTGCACAACTACTCCAGCTCTCTCTCCATCTCCTATTTTCTCTCCAACCCCCAGGGTTCCTGCTTCCTTCTACCACCCAGCCTAACCCAGCTTCAGTTCTTCCTTTGTGAGAAGTTGCTGGGGTGGATGGTCTAATTAGGGTACACGATCCATTTTTACTAAGTGAACTTTCTCAAATAGAAAAAAAGACTAGGATTTTATACATCTAACTCCTCTACCTTTATTAAAGATTCCAATATATCACTAAATCTTATAGTCTAACTTTCCATAATATATACATGAACCTCAGGAACAATTTACTCCCCAAGGAGTGCAGGTGACTTTGGGGGCAGGCTAGAGTACATGCAGGTGAGATACACCAAAACTAACACAGCATACCCAATCGGATCAGAGGCAGTGCAGGACCAGGATTCCCAATGGAATTATAATACCTCAGGTGGCATTCTAGCTAGAGACTAATGTACAACTTGCTTCCTGGCTGGTCTCCATAAGGCTGCCATTAAACCAGTAAGTTTGGAAAAATTCCAAGATGTCATCCAGGATAAACAAGAAAACCGATCTCACTTTATAGAGCGCCTTGGAAAAGCCCTCTTACAATATACTAACTGAAACCCTGAAAACCCAGAAGGCAAACAACTCTTAATGACCTATTTTTCCCCAAAAGCTACCCAGATATTAGGGCCATGCTCATATGCTTGGACAGAGGATCCCTAACTCCACAGGCAGAAGTCTCGGTTTTGGCCTTCAAAGAATACCATGGGAGAGATGAAAAGGCCCACAAACAAAAATACCATATGTTGGCCAAAGCTGTTCAACAAGTTTCTAAACTGCCTGGGTTTCCTGGCCTCCTAAGACTCAAAAAGACCACTAGGTCACTGTCTCAAATGTAGTCAACAGGATCACTGGGCATGGACCTGCCGTAAGCTACCAGGGCCATGTCCAAAGTGCCATCAAAAGGAACACTGGGCTGATGATTGTCCTCATGTCTGTCATGGCACAGGAACATCACCACTCCCAGATCACCCTCCAGCTGATCTTCTAAGGCCTGGCCGTGGACAACTGAAGGGGCCCGAGCTCCCTTGACCCAACCATTTCCATCACCAACAGGGCACCCCAAGTAGTCATTACAGTATCAGGGCAGCCCATCTCCTTCCTTTTGGACAACAGGGCCACCTGCTTAGTCCTGATGGAGTTTTAGGGACCCACCTCTTAATTCCCTATTGTCATGGTAGAGGGACAGCTTTAACAATCTTATGAAACCCCACCACACAGTTGCATTTTTAGGGGTGTTCTTCTCATCCATTCTTTTCTGATAATGCCAATGTGTCCCTTATTGGGAAGGGATCTTCCAGCCAAAGTGGGAGCCTCTATTTTTTTTGTTCCCCCAATACACCTGAATTCAAACTCACCAGCAGTTCCCCTCTTCCTTCTTCTAGCCACCCATCCTACCGGCTCAAACAATGTCATTTCCTTTGCCAGCCTCTCAGACAGAGCCCAGAATTTGGGACATCCAGAATCCCTCTGTTGCTAAACACCATCCACTTGTTATCCAGTTACAGGACCAAATCCAGTAGATCACCCAAGCTCAGTACTCTCTTCCCATCTCTCTCCCAGAGCATTGGGGGATTTAAGCCTACCATTTCTGATCTCCCGAGAAAGAAACTTGCCCTTCCTACTTCTTTTCCCTTCTAACATCCCTATACTAGCAGTTAAAAAACCTAACGGGACCTATCACCTGGTCCAACATCTCTGACACCTTAATTCTGCAGTGGTTCCTCTCCATCCTGTTGTGGCTAATTACATACTTCTTTCCACTATCCTCTCAGAGACTTCTAATTTCTTGGTCCTAGTTCTCAAGGATGCCTTTTTTTTTCTATCCCCCTAGATGCGGTCACAAAACATCTTGCTTTTACCTGGACTTACCCTGACACCCACTTCTCCTCTACCTGACTCACCTGTACTGTTCTACCTCAAGGATTCTGGGATAGCCCACACCTATTTGGCCAGACATTGGCTTCTGACCTACTCTCTGTCTCTCCCTAAATCTAAGATTATTATGTGTTGTGGATAGCCCTGGGATTGTATTTTGATGCTAATTCCACTCCTGAGAGGGGCTGCAGAAGAGGAGTTGCCTTGTGAACCTTCTCCCCACCTTAACTTTTCAAATAAAGGCTTGAGCCAAATATTGGGCAGGAGTAAGGAGGAGGAGCTGATGGTTTCAGGGAGGAGAAAAGGATCAACAAGAAGGGGGAGGAGCTACGAGGATTGAAGGAGAGGCTGGAGAAACCTTGAGGCCCCTTGGCCTGGAGAAACTGCAAGTTATATGGGATAATATAGATGGGAATAGAGTAGTGTAGTGGGAGATCTGCCCAATCTAGGCTTAGAGCTTGTATTGTTACTGATCGAGTTGAGGTTTCTTATAGCAACATTTTTGTTTTTTTTTTTTGTTTTATGAGACGTGGTTTCTCTGTGTAGCCCTGGCTGTTCTGGAACTCACTGTGTAGACCAGGCTGGTCTCAAACTCAAAGATCCACCTGCCTCTGCCTCCCGAGTGCTGGGATTAAAGGCATGCATCACCACTCACCAGCTCGAGTTGAGATTTCTTTTACCAGGCAATTGGGTTGGAAAAAATATAGCAACAATATTGATAACATTCTCCTCTGCAGTCTCTCTCTAGAGATTAGCCAAATGAACACTTCTGCTTTTCTAAATTTCTTGTCCATCTACGGCTATTCTTACCTTCTAAAGTTCAATCGTCTACCTCTCAGGCCACCTATTTGGGACTAACAATTACTCCAACCCACAAAGCCATTATTATACTGGTGAAGAGTACAGGACAGAGAGGCAGAGTTGCTACATAAAGGGGCCAGGAAAGTGCAGCCCAGAGGGCTGCTCAATTGGGTCAGGAGCAGTCAAGGTGGAACATAAGTCGTAACTCTTCCAGTCTGGGCTGGTTTACCTTGGGAGAGAACTCCCCAGCCAGTCCTGCAACACCCAGAGGAACCTCCGCTCCCAGGTGTTCTAACATGCCCAGGATCATAGGAGCAGAGGTGAGGAGGACTTAACAGCTGTCCCATCACCACTGGGAGTAACCATGACCAGCTGGACCCAGGGACACATGAACCCCACCCGACCAGTGGCACGGGTTCCTTCCTGTCTGGGCTGGTTTACCTTAGGGGTGAATGCCCCAGTCAGCCCCACAACACCCAGAAGAACCTCCACTCACAGGAACACAGGGTCCCAGGAGCTTGGTCACACCAAGATCCCAGGGCCCCAGAGGCAGCTTGAATCCCAGGATCTCTGATACACCCAGGATCTCAGGATCACAGGATCCCAGAATTACAGGACCACAGAGACAGCTGGACTCTGAGGAGTTCAGACACAACCAGTATAACAAGAAGGACAGGCTACAGTCACATATAGCAAAGGCAGGTAGCATTAGAGATAACCAGATGGCAGGAGGCAGGCTCAAGAACATAAACCAAGGGAACATGGCATTATCAGAACCCAATTCTCCCACCATAGCAAGTCCTGGATACACCATCACACCGGAAAAGCAAGATTTGGATCTAAAATCACTTCTCATGATGATGATAGAAGACTTTAAGAAGGACATAAATAACTCCCTTAAAGAAATACAGGAAGACACAGGTAAACAGGTAGAAGCCTTTAAAGAGGAAACATGAAAATCCCTTCAAGAATTAGAGGAAACACAATTAAACAGGCAAAGAAAATGAACAAAACCACTAAGATTTAAAAATGGAAATATAAGCAATAATGAAATCACAAAGTGAGACAACCCTGGAGTTAGAAAACCTGGGAAAAGGATCAGGAGCCATAGATGTTCAGCCATAGATATTCAGCAGCAACAGAATACAAGAGATAGAAGAGAGAACCTCAGGTGCAGAAGATACCATAGAAAACATTGACACAACAGTCAAAGAAAATGCAAAATGCAAAAAAGCTCCTAATCCAAAACATCCAGGAAATCCAGGACACAATGAGAAGACCAAACCTAAGGATAATAGGTATAGAAGAAAGTGAAGATTCCCAGCTTAAAGGGCCAGTAAATATCTTCAACAAAATTGTAGAAGAAAACTTCCCTAACCTAAAGAGAGAGATGCCTATGAACATACAAGAAACCTATAGAACTTCAAATAGACTGGACCAGAACAGAAATTCCTCCTGTCATATAATAATCAAAACACCAAATGCACAAAACAAAGAAAGGAATATTAAAAGCAGTAAGGGAAAAAGGTCAAATAACATATAAAGGCAGACCTATCAGAATTACACCAGGTTCTCACTAGAAACTATGAAAGCTAGAAGACCCTGGGCAGATGTCATGCAGACCCTAAGAGAACACAAATGCCAGCCCAGCAAAACTCTCAACTACTGTAGATGGAGAAAATAAGACATTCCATGACAAAACCAAATTTACACAATATCTTTCTACAAACCCAGCTTTACAAAGAACAATAGATGGAAAATACCAATACAAGGAGGGAAACTACAGCCTAGAAAAAGCAAGAAGATAATCTTTCAACAAACCCAAAAGAAGATACCCACACAAATATAATTCCACCTCTAACAACAAAAATAACAGGAAGTAACAATCACTTTTCTTTAATATCTCTTAACATCAATGGACTCAATTCTCCAATAAAAAGACATAGACTAACAGACTAGATACATAAACATGACCCAGCATTTTGCTGCATACAGAAAACGTACCTCAGTGATAAAGACAGATGCTACCCCAGAGTAAAAGGTTGGAAAACAATTTTCTAAGCAATTGGTCCTAAGAAACAAGCTGGAGTAGCCATTCTAATATCGAATAAAATCAACTTTCAACCAAAAGCTGTCAAAAAAGACCAGGAAGGACACTTCATACTGGTAAAAGAAAAAGTCTACCAAGATGATTTCTCAATTCTGAACATCTATGCTCCAAATGTAAAGGCACCCGCATTCATAAAAGAAACTTTGCTAAAGCTCAAAGTACACATCACACCCTGCACAATAATAGTGGGAGACTTCCAACACCCCACTCTCAGCAATGGACAGATCATGGAAACAGAAACTAAACAGAGACTCAGTGAAACTAACAGAAGTTATGAACCAAATGGATCTAACATATGTTTTTAGAACATTTCCTCCTAAAGCAAAAGAATATACCTTCCTCTCAGCACCCCATGGTACCTTCTCTGAAATTGATTTTCTCAAAGAACTAGCTCGTGGAGGGGGAGAAACTGGGTAAGGGGATAACATTTGAAATGTAAATAAAGAATATATCCAATAAAAAATAAAGGAAAAAAATAAGTAGTAACTCAGAATTATTTGTGGGAGGTAGATTCTAGCAGTATGGAGGCTAGGCAGTTGCCCAGTCATTTTGCTGCTTAAGGCATATTAAATATAAAGGGTGTGTGTGTGTGATTCATTCTGGAACATAAACCATTGTGGTGGGTAATCCCACACTGGGATTTATTAGAAATAATTAATAGTGCAGAACTTAACCTAGATTGGGTAAAACTCCTACTCCTGACTCTTTTCAGGCTACTAGCTCTCCCCAAGCGACCTCTTTGCATCAACCCTTTGAGCTCATGTATGGATGACTGGTTCTGACTCTGGGTCTTTCACTCAAACCTTTTCCCCTCCCTGATCACCTACTCACCCCCTTACACTGTCATCTCCGCTCCCTCCTATGGAACTTTAGTGACCACTGTCTACCACAGTCACACACTGTCGCCTGTTTACTCCCTATCAACATTGGAGATCAGGTCCTTTTCTCTCCTTTTCTCCCCTCTGGACCATCGCTGCTCACCTCTTTCCCCTAAATGGCAGGGCCCCTTCCAGGTAACTCTTGTGACTCCCATAGCTGCCAAGCTTGAGGGACTCTCTCATTGGGTTCACCTGTCTCATCTCAAGCCTGTTACCCCTCCACCTCAAAATAACTCTTTTTCTTACACATCGACAGCTGCAGGACCCTGTTCCCTTAAGTTTCAGAGAACGTCGGAACCAATCACCTTGTCCCCAGTCCCAGAAGAATGAGACTCCACTTCGGCAGCTGTGCTCAACCCACTGAATTAGATATGGGCTTCTCCTCCTCCCCTGCTATTTGCTTCCATCCAGGATAACCCTTATGTTTGTAGATTCAAAATTCAATAAACCCTCGCTTCTAACAAACAGTCTCTCTAAATAGGGTCAGAAAATCGGTCCATCGCCAATGCCAGAAGTTGAAAAAAAATTGCTATCATCCCTATATCTACCATTCCTTCCAAATATTATGACCTCTTTGTTTGCCTCCTTTTTGACCAAAGAATTATTGGAAGAAATGGCTAGACAAATATTGGGGCTGCCTATATTGGTCTTGCCAAATACATGTTAGCATCACAGACCAATCACTTCTATCAATAACACAAAACCCTCTTCTTCTATATTCAGGACCCATGGAATCCCAGGTGGGAAACAGACATTGTTGGCAAACTCTACCACACTAACAAATCTGGGCTCCCAATAAGCACGATTCATACCCAGAGAAAAATATGTCCCAATTATCTTACCTCAGGAAATAGGAGAAACAGGAAAAGTAATTAAACATTCCTCAAAGGTCATTACTTCTTTGATATTCCCTCTCCTAAATAACACTAACCTGTCATTTCCCCTTCTACTCCAGACCCTGACCTCAGCCTATCAACTCAAGTCACCCAACCTGGCTGCTTTGGAGATTGCTGGCTATGTGTACACCCTAGAACTAGCTCACAATTGCCACTTACAGCTTCTCCAAATAGGAGAAGCTCTCTAAAAAATAGCCAAATAGCCTTGTTTCACCTTTCACCAACTGCCACAATCCTGTACCTTTTCTGTATCACTCTCTTCAGCACGGCAGATTGTTTCAAGACATCTGAAACACATTCCATATGAACCTTAAGTTCCCTAGACTGTAACAAAACCATAATTCTCAATACCTCGTCTCTACCACAGTGCCCTACTGTCCAGAACACGTCAATTCTTCATGGAGCTCAGGTGTATCATCGACTACCTGACAGTTGGTCAGGAGTTTGCATACTGTTGTTTCTTTTCCCTAAATTAGGGGTAATCCATGAGAAGAGCCCTACCAACTGCAGTTGTTGACTCAATAGCAGCCCAACATAACAGAATTCAAATCCTGAACCTCCTGGCTGATGCAGGAATGACCACAGGTGTTGCCACTGGAACAGCAGGGCTGGCCACCTCCCTCACCTTATACTGTCAGTTCTCTTCCCAGTTTATCCATGATTTCTACAGGTGGCCCAGACCATACTTACTTTTCAAGGACAGATAGATTCCCTGTGACAGCAGTGGTACTACAACACTGACGGACTAGACCTTCTTACAGCTAAAGAGGGTGGCCTTTGCCTTTTTCTCCAAGAATGTTGCTTCTAAGTCAACCAGTTGGGTGTAGGAAAGAACAAAATCCAACAACTACAAACAGACCTCCAAAAATGTATGGAACAACTCAATGCCTCTGATCCCTGGGCCTTTGAAAACTCCATATGGAAATGGATACTGCCCTATTAACCCATCTTCTTCTAGTTTTTTTTTTGCTTTTATTATTTGCACCCTGCTTCATCAACCTCTTTTCCACATTCCTCCCATGACAAATCCAAAAACTTTCCAAATGATTAAACAGCTCCTCTTACAGGATTACCAACTGCTGCCCACAGAGGAGCCTGATGTCAACAACTATCCAGTGAGTCCCGATGGTGAGGATCAACTACACCCCCTAATTGACAACATTCCTGGACAGCAGGTACCTCTCTGCACAGGTCTGTGTATGGTATGCAGTCAGTGGAGAATCATTTGCCTGGCTACAAGAAGCAAAAAGGTCTCACAGGACTTGAGCATGGTCAGAATAACCAAAGTGTTACAGCTCTCCAAGGAGAAGCCAGAGCAAGGCTAGCTGGTTTGCCATACAGTAGGCAGCTAGAAGCCAAAGTTGGGAACACTGAGCAGGACTTGTCACTCGGCTTGACTTGGCTGCGGTCAAGTGGTCAACCTTGCTAGTTGAGCTAGGTCAAGGTCTAGTGACAAAAGCTTCAGGAGATAAAACTCTTCCCTGAAGTGTTGTAGCTCAATAAGATAGGCACTCTCAGATGATCTTTGGTGAAATAACTCATGCACTTTATTCTTTGTCGATAGGACCCTATAAACATTTGAGGCTGGGGTAGAATCTAGAGGCAGATGCTTTCTATTGGCTCAGTCAGGGATGTTAGGGATGCCTCAAGCATGTGGAAGGACTTCAGGTATTTTCCCCACGTGACTGATTGTCATAGTCCTCTCCATGGCGTGTCATGGTCACATGTTCCAGGACAGGAACCTGGTCGGGAGTAGATTGAAATGCCTACTGTTTTCAATTATGAGAATTGCTGGAGTACCTGAATCTGGTCACCCTTACCAGTTTTTCTGTCTTGTGGCACAGTCCACTCTCCACAAGCAGGAAGTATTTTAACAAATCTGGCACTCCTATTCCCACCTCACCATCACCCCCCCCCCCTTTAAGTTCCCTCTCTATGATAAGAAGAAGAGAGAACATTGGCAATCAGGCATATGCAGGGACAGCTGAAAGTGACTCTGCGACAATCATGCATTTTTACAGCCAGCTTTCAAGGGACCCCGCCCTGCAACAAGACATGTCATCATTAGCTGCCCAGAGGTGGCACACTGTTGACCCTGTTGCATGTCCCCATGTGCATGTACCACAGCCCCAATAGAAGTTTTTTCCCCACTCTCTTCTTTCTTCCCTCTCCCAGAGGCCACCTTTAATTAACCTATCGTGTGAGACCTGCTATTATTGCATGCTATTATTGTTGGAACACACCGCCTAGTCCCGTCGTGAAGTGCTAGTGTCAGGACATGAGGATGGTCAACAGCCTCTTCCACCCATCTTCTGTTCCAGCTGCAGGGCTGACCACAACTACTGAATGCTGTCACCATGGCAGGCCTGGCACCTCCGTCCACTGTGACCCAACAGCTGTCTGCTGTGCCTGAGAGCAGTCTTCTGCTCCCAGCCCTTTACAACCTTTACCTGTCAGGTCTGAAACCCTTAGGCTCACTCCAGTTCACCTCCGCTTCTTCCTGAGTCCGTGACAGCTTTGGGGCTTAAGGAAAGCAACAAAAGTCAAAACCAGGGGTAGAAGCTGGACATAGTGACATACCCAGGAGGCAGAAGCAGGAGGATCTCTGAGTTTAAAGCCAGCCTGATCTACAAAGTAAGTTCCATGACAGGCAGGACTATATAGAGAAACCCTGTCTCAAGCAAACAAAGAATAACAAATCAGCGCTTGACTGTGGCTCAGGAGATAGAATACTGATCCAGCATGCATAACAACCCAGGTTCCAACCACAGCAAAACACAAACTGGGTCTTGTGGTGCTCTCCTGCAATACTAGCACTCAGGAGGTAGAGACAGGAACATCAGAAGCTTGAGGTCATTCTCAAGTTTTACAGTAAGTGTAAGGCCAACTATAAGACTCTGTCTCAAAACAACACAAAACTACCTCCCACATTCACAAAGAAGTTAAATTCAAGGTATAATATGTAGCTCAGTGGTAAAGCCCTTGTTTATGAGCATGTGGAAGGATCTGAGTTTTACCCCCAGTACTGCCATCTTTTTAAAAAAAATTATCTATTTTGTGTATGACTGTTTTGTCTGCATGTATATCTGTGCATTGCACAGACACAAGAATATGGTTGTGAGGCCACCATGTGGTGCTGGGAATTGAACCCAGGACATTTATAAAGTGGACAACAAGTGTTCTTAATCACTGAGCTATCTCTTCAGTGCCTACTGCCAAATATTTAAAAATGAGTTCACCATTTTCTTTATTGTGTGCATATATCCGTGTGCATGTCCACATACAATGGATTATAAGAAGGAACCAAACTGAAGCCACTTTGAATAAAACTTCCATTTTGAATAGGGATCAATAAGTTGAAGTTCCCAAGACCTCCCTGGGTAACTGACATCTTGCTTGGCAAGTTGAAACATGAATACTAGACAAGTCATCCTGTCACAGTTGAATAAACCAACCAATGGGAACAGGATAAGTGTACCATGAAGACATGTTCCTAAGGAAGTCCCCTCAGGCTGAATCCTGATCTGTGGGAAAATGTAACTGTAACTTGGAACAGATGTTTGTGGACTTGGGGCTTAAAAATACTGTAGCACTCTGGCTTGGGGTCACAGTTCAGCTTCTGTTATATTCTGTGGCCCTAATCAATCAGCAGAAGTCTGAGTACAATACATCTCTGTCATCTGCTTAAATCCGTACTGAGATGAATGTTCAAACACAGTCAGCTCACAAATCTGTGCTATTGTCCCTGACTAGTTAGTCAGTTTTGCTGCCTAATTCAAATAAAGATCTTGCTCTGTTGGACCCTTGTGTCTGCTTGGGTTGTTGTGGATTTTCAGACCTCAACATGACATGCTACATGCATGTGACGTCAGAGAGCCATTGGTGATTCTCACCTTCCACGATGTAGGTCCACCAATTACCAGCTTCTCCCTACCCCCACCCCACCACATCCCACCCTCACCACCTTCTGTCCTCTGCCCTCACGGCTCTGCTCCTGTCTGTCTGCCTCTACCCTTCTCCAGGCCCTCCCTTCTCTTCCCCCAAAGAAACCCCCCTTTATACTAGGTCTGTTGGATGGTGTGATTTCTCAGGGGGACACTTTAGCATAGGCCCTCCAGGTAACACTTGCCCCCAGCCAAATTATACTTCATAACATTGGTACCAAGACTCAGATAGGTTCCCCTGGTGCTTGTGCTCCCTTCTGTGGGTTGAAGTCAAACGCCTGGACTCTATTCTCAAGTCTGCCTACTACAAGCTCTTTTCTGTTACCCCATTGTTGGATTTCTTCATTCAGCACAAAATGATTGGTGAGTTCCCTGTTCCTGGTTGGTATAAAGGCTTCCTTGGATCCCAGGGAGTGTCTGTTGAGCATCTAGAACCCCTCCGGTGTCCTTGGGAGCAGAGGCTCCCCCTGTCAGTCAGTCTTTATACCTACGGCTGGCCCTTCTTGTTTCCCTTGGTAGAGGCTTCACCTTTCTTCTGGCATGGATCTTTTTCTCATAGATCCTAGTACTAGGTGAACCATGTTTGCTCAGGCACCTTTCCCTGGTCCCTGCCCAGCCTGTGACACCATGGCTGGCCAACTTGTACGAACTTGTTCTAGTCCTGTATCCCTGAGATGCCTTGGGCTCAGGCCTGCAACTCCTCTCCCTGACCATGGGAACTGCCTCTTCATCTATGTCTCCAAGTTCCCCATTGAAATGCCCTTTGGAAAACTTCAGACCCCAACATCTAGAATCTGATTTAAATCCTTCCAAACTCAGTGATCCAGTAAATGGAAAGAGATTCCCTATTCCTCTTTTCTCCAAGCTGTTTCTTTCTGCCTAGTCTCCCTCCCAACACTGCTTAAATGACGTGTCTGTAAGCTACAACAGATCAGGGCAGGATAGGACCAGGGAAAGCAACATGTACCAGTTCCCACCAATGGCTCCTCTGAACCAAGCACTGATCTAAATGCACCTGAGGTATGTAGATCATTTGTGAATTTGATTCTAAATTCTAGCTAGGGTCTGATTCCTCCACATGGCTTTGGTTCTCAGCCTTCCCATGTGGAACTGCACAAACCCTCCCCACAAAGCCCTCACCCTGGCTTCCTGCAGCAGCCTGCAGGCACTAAGCTAAGTAAGAATGCTCTCTGTTCATGGACTCAGATTTTATACCTGATTTCCAGATTCTCACCACCACAGACATATGACTCAAATATCCTATATGCAAACTTTCCCACTCTTAAAATTTTTTTTTATCGCTGATTTCTTTATATTCTGGTCTCAAAAGGAAAAAATATATCTTAATATTGTGCTGTGAATGCTCATCTCAAGATTTATAAGTTGCTTTTGGAGTATGGGTTAAAATCTATATAATCTACAAGAGAGAGTTTAGCTTTATTCAGCTCTTATTAAGGACATATATGGGTGCATATAATTCTAATTCAACTCTGTGTGTATATAACTTGAATTTAACTGTGTATATGCATGTAATTTAGACGCAATCTCATTTAAGAATATATATCTATACAAACACAAATGTTTTTAAATAGCAATCATGTTGGCCACATGGCTTGCAAACTGCCATGTCATTTGACCATCGTAAGATGACCTCATGATATGAAGCAGCAATTACAAAACTTCTCAATCTTAATTATCTCTCTATTATTATGTCTCCTTTTAGAAAAGAAAGCAACATGTCTCATGTTTTAGTTGGTATGAATTTTTGTGTGATGATAGAAATTAAAAGTTATATTTTTATAACATACTCTGTATGTGATTTAACCCTGACTTAAAATATTATTTATATGATGATGAAATTTCAAGGTTATAAAGGTCTATCTAAATTAACAAAAGCTAATTTAAACTATATATCTAACTACTTCCATCTTTGCTAGTACATGGCCACTGCAGGCTTGTCTCCGACTTGCCGTGCATGTATAAATGAATGCTGTTTCTGTCCCCTGCCACCTAAGTCTAATTCATCTCTTTTTTTTCTTCCCTACAGGATTTACCCCTTTTAGAAATTCAAATATTATTTAAATATGGAAACATTTGAAATTATTTTATACTGTTCTATTGCTATTTTATATTGTTCTACTTTATTGCAGATTCTGAAAATGGGTTATTGATCACCCTTTGCAGATCCAGGCATGTACTTAAAGTTCAGGTTCAAAGACAAAATCATTGGACTGGAGAGATGGCTCAGAAGCGAAGAGCACCGACTGCTCTTCCAGAGAACCTGAGTTCAATTCCCAGCAACCACATGGTGACTCACAACCATCTGTAATGGGATCTGATGCCACCATCTGGTGTGTCTGAAGATAGCTACAGTGTACTCATATACATAAAATAAATACATCTTTAAAAAAACCGAATTATCAGGGAAATGCAAATCAAAACAACCTGAGAATCCACTTCACACCAGTCAGAATGGCTAAAATCAAAAACTCAGGGGACAGCATATGCTGGAGAGGATGTGGAGAAAGAGGAACACTCCTCCGTTGCTGGTGGAATTGCAAGCTGGTAAAATCACTCTGGAAATCAGAAATCTGAGGAAATCTGGCGCTTCCTCAGAAAATAGAACATAGTACTACCTGAGGACCAAGCTATACCACTCCGGGTCATATACCCAGAAAATGCTCCAACATGTAATAAGGCCACACACTGCACTATGTTCATAGCAGCCTTAGTTATAATAGCCAGAAGCTGGAAAGAACCCAGATGTCCCTCAACAGAGGAATGGATACAGAAAATGTGGTACATTTACACAATGGAGTACTACTTAAGCTATTAAAAACAATGAACTCATGAAATTCTTAGGCAAATGGATGAAGCTAGAAAATATCATCCTGAGTAAGGTAACCCAATCACAAAAGAATACACACGGTATGCACTCGCTGATAAGTGGATATTAGCCCAAAAGCTAGGAATATCCAAGATACAACCACATGAAGATCAAGAAGAAGGAAGACCAAAGTGTGGATACTTTGATCCTTCTTTGAAGGTGTATCAAAATACCCATGGCTCACAGCCAACCAACAGACTGAGCATAGGGTCCCCAATGGGGCAGCTAGAGAAAGAACCCAAGGAGCTAAAGAGGTTTATAGCCCTTCAGGAGGAATAATAATATGTACCAACCAGAACCCCCAGAGCTCCCAGAAACTAAACCACCAACCAAACAGTACACATGGAGGGACCCATGGCACCACCTACATATGTAGCAGAGGATGGCCATTTCAGACATCAACGAGAGGAGAGGCCATTGGTCCTATGAAGGCTCAACACCCCAGTGTAGGAGAATGCCAGGTCAGGAAAGTGGGGGAGAGGGGGGGTTGGTAAGCAGGGGGAGGGGGGATGGGATGGGGGTTTTCGGAGGGGTAATGAGGAAAGGTGATACCATTTGAACTGTAAATAAAGCAAATATCTAATAAAACAAAAAAGAAAAAATTATTGATTTATAAATTATTGGATATGGTTAAAACTCATAACTCAAGGTTAATAACTGAAAATCTATGCTCAATTAATCTTAAATCATGTGACTTGCTTCCATTCTGGGATATAAACAACACATGGCTAGTTGTCATCTTCGCTAAGGGCTGGAGACATTGGAGTCACAGCTTCACCATCACTTGATTAAGGGCAGGCACATGGCTGGCAGCCATTTTTGTTTGGGAGATCAAGGCTTTACCACCACCTTGGTTAAGGGCAACATGTGACATGAGCAAAACATGGAAGCAAGTCTCCAAAGATACTTTTAAATTAGGATATGATTTTTACATCATTTCTGTCCTGATTGATATATTGTTTACATTGTTTGTTTCTCTATGTCTTTAATCTTAAAAAGGTGCCTTATTTTAATACTACTAAAAACAAAATTGAGAGATTTTAAACTCCTTTTAATTTTTGGAGGTTTACAACATTAAAAAGGTTAAAAATCACTGCCTTGAAAATATGTTTAGCCTTATTTTTGCTAATATTAGTAAGCTATAATATAATTTTAGACTTTTATAAGCTATAGATTTTTATAAGCTTTATCATGCAGGAAACTGTTAATATTCTATAATGATATACCCATAAAAAGGTCAAAAAGTTCCCAGTGTCTTTATGTACTACGTGTATAGATTAAAAAGTTTTATTGTGATTCTAGAATAGCTTTAATTCAAAACTGATTTTTAAGGCTCAAACCTAACAGAGATGGAACCTAACATACTAGTCTCAAAAAACCTTCTATAATTAAGAAATGCAAGTTGATAGTCAATAACCATATAAATAATGAAATCCTTTAATATGTTTAGAAATATATATGTGTGTATATATATATATATTTTTTTTTTTGGTTTTTCGAGACAGGGTTTCTCTGTATAGCCCTGGCCATCCTGGAACTCGCTCTGTAGACCAGGCTGGCCTCGAACTAAGAAATCCGCCTGCCTCTGCCTCCCAAGTGCTAGGATTAAAGGCGTGCGCCACCACCGCCTGGCTTAGAAATATATCTTAAGTCATGCAAAGAAGTGATGCAGTTAATTGCAAGATTAAGCTTTACTTAGCCTCCTGTTTTATGTTTGCAAGGTACAATTTAGAGCTCAGATATATTTAGTAGGTAAAAGCCCTCGAAACTGTCAAGAGACTTGCTGAATATGGCATTAAATATTTAAAATTACTATAACAGACCGAGACTTCCAAATCCTAACAGTAACACTCCCCTCCAAATTCTTCAAGAAGATATGAGCACAGCAACAAAGGACTCTACCTAGATTATGGTACACCAACCATGGGGTGAAACTGCCCTAATACCTTGCCTGAGAGTTGCCTCATGTTGCCTAAGGCAAGGTGAGGTCATCTTCCTACTTCACAGAAAAAAGCTTCTCATCTTCTGGTTCTGATGACCAAAGACTTGCCTCTGCCCATGTTGCCGTGGAGACAACAGGAACTTGGGACAACTGTCTAGGTAGTTTACTATGGACTAATCTCTGCCATTTTAATTAATATATGGCATTTAGATTATAATCTATCCTTCTAAGGTCTCTGATCACATTGACAGCTAAAGCTAACTGTATGTATCTTGACAGCTAGAGAGCAACAGGCAACTAGCTCCTAGTCCTAAAATAATACACCACTGGATTAGTCCATTTGTCAATTCATTAACTAGCTAAGACTACCAGATCTCTTATCAGAAAAGCAAACAGGTTTGTCTTGCTCACAAATTTTATGTTAAAAAATAAACAGGTTTCAGATGTAACTTTTTGTTGATTTAAAGGGGCTCACTTGGCAGTGACTGCTCCTAGTGATTAACCACCTGTGCATCATGGTAAATAATTAGATACAAAAAGATGTAAAGTTTATATAAGGTCTCAGGATATGAAAGCTTAAGTTATGAGGATATAAAAAATGTTTTGGAGTCTAAGGTGTTTTAAGATTGGTAAATACAAGTAAAAGCCTAAAAGGTGATAAAAAGTGATTTAAAGTACATAAAGGGAATGAAAAATGCCTCAGATTTTTTCCCCTTGCTATGCTACTGTTGTACTAGGACTTTGAAAGTTCTGAGCTTTAACATTAATGAAATTCTGGTAAGTAATTATTCTCTGGTAAAACATTCCACTGTATGATCCACTATCATAGTTCCAAGCTCAAGAATTTAAGTTTCCATTGGTTGTCTTTTAAGTATAGATTTAAAATTAAAAGTGTTTCTCATTATGCAAAATTTATATACATTCAGTCTTCTGGATAGAGGGAAGAAGCCCCTCTTTCATGGTTTGGAGTCATATGGAAAATCAAGATCAACTAAGCTTTTTTAAACCCCTTCTCCAAGGAATGTTTCTGTTTTCCCTTAGCTCACCTTTAAGAGTGTTCATGCTTTTTAACAAATATATCTTTTTGTAAACTTAAAAAGATTCTTGTAAGCTTCAGGAAATCCACTCAGATCCACCTCTCATGGGTCAATTGGACTCCAGGTAAGTAAGTACATGGTCAACCAATGGCCCAAGTTTTCCACCTATTGCCTATTCCAGAGGATGGGATCCCTTCCCTGATCCCTGGCTTTGGGATTCCTCTCCCTCTCAACTGCCAAGATCCTGGTTCTAAAGTTTCAAGTGTACATCTAAGAAATTTTTTTTCTCCCTAACCTACATAACTTTATCTTCTGCTTCTAATATGTATGTGTTTCAGTTCTGCCAAATCTAAGTGTTTCCTTGAGATCTGTATCCAGGACAGCTCCAGAACAGCTACCCACAGGTGCTCTGGTCTAGCCTCCCAGATTGCTTCAACCAGGCCTGCACGTTCCTAGCCACAGATATTCTCACAGATCCTAGACAGCAGTGAAACAGCCTGCTCACCCAGGACTTGACCAACAGCACCTCAATTTTCTTAGGGTCCCTAAAGACATCAAAGAACACAACGACCTCACTCCTTCCCCACCATTGCCCCTTCTTTTGGTTCCTCATTTTTAATTAAACAAAAAGGGAAGAATGTTGGCTTACAGGCAATTCTGTTAAGTTCCTCCTAAGAAATCTAGCAATAGCTTAAGTCATCACCTGTGGCCTGGTGCAGACAGCATATAAAAGGATAGCTCCCCATCCCATTCTGTTCTCACATGTTCCCAGGTGGTCTTTCTCCACCCCCTTTCTGTCCTTCTTTTTATCCTTCTCTGTCCTCATGGCTCTGCTCCCAGCTATCTGCCTCTACCCCTTCTCTAGGCCTTCACTCCCATTCCCTTCCCTTCCCCCTGATAAACCTCCTTTATACCAGGTCAGTTGCATGGCGTGATTTTCCAGGGGAATATACTGGCATGGACCTGCAATCTAATTCCCCCTACCCCCACTGTATTTTATTAAATAACACCCCCACACAAACTTTTTGAGTAAAATCAATAGTAGCTGTAACCTAAAGTCATGTGTGCATAGTTCATGTCAACAGGGCTGAAGATAAACTCTGGGAATGGAGAGGGGTTTCTCATCATCCCACTCGGAAGGCAAGATGGTCCCTTCTTTCAGTTTCCCTGGATACTTTTTATCCAACCAGGTGCTCTGGATCACAGTGGCAGGGCACATGCAGTTACTAACAAACCCAAGACATTAGAAATAGGCTCAGTGACTTAGGGCTAAAGCCCTAGGTTCCATCCTTAGCACCACATGAGCCAGGCATGCCTGTAATCTCAGAACATGGGAGATAGAAGCAAAAGATCAAGGCTATCTTTGGCTACACAGTAGTTTTGATTTCAGGGTAAGCACACATTTAGTGGTCTCAGTGAAGCATAACCTAATGATCCACTTAAGACAACCCCACCAAAGCCTAGGGGGCTGAAATGACTGGGCTAACCTCACACCAGAGCACTACAGCTGACAATCTGTTTCTCATTTCTGGACCCTGGAATGAAACAGAGGGCATTTCTGCACTTGCTCACTCTGTAGATGAGAAAGGGAGCCTAGCTAGCTTCCGAGATAATAATAGCCTCATTGATCCCTCACCTACAAAGAGCATGGAATCCACTAAAGCGCGTCTCAGCAGGAAGCAGGCAATGAGCTTCTGACCACTGCCAAGAGAGGATGTGGAAGAGGTGAGGGGCCAAAGACACCCTACAGGGGAAATGCCTTTTCAGGAAGGGGTTATCATGAAACAGGAGCTACCTGAGCAGCGGTATTTATAGTCAGACAACAAAGGGGTGACTTCAGAGGCACCTCCTGAGCAGGCAGAAAGGCATCTCACAGCAGTCCAGAAGATCAAGAGCTGTGTTTAACAGCTTAAGCTGAACAGCCCTCCCTCAGCAACAGGAGTAGGAAGGACAGACTGGCTTGACATCCTTGGGAAAATGACACTCACTCCACAGTCATCAAAAAATTCAAGTGTGGAGCTAGGAAGTCAGAAGAATGAATCCCATATTAAATTTCAAAAGCACATTTAAACAAGGTATCTGTCTGGGATGCCAACATCTAAGTGGATGCACAGAGTATCTTCACAGACTGCATGCTGGTTCTGGGGGTTCCTCTTTCTCTGGGAAAGAGAGATCAAATAGACTCCCCAGACAAATTCAATCACATATTAAAAACACCAAACAATAACGATCATCTTGGGGCTTCCTTGATAACTGGCCTGGGGCCTAGATGTTGGTGGGCTGTCCTAAAACACTTCTGTCCCAAGACCTCTGAGGCCCATTGCTCCTGTGCTCTCAGCTGACTCTTGAACCAGGACCAAATTCCTGGATCTTGGCTTCCAATGCCTTCTGCACAGCCTACCTTACTTCCATGTGGGCCTTCTGTGACTTCCCAGAAAACATGGTTTTTAAAAAAATCCCATTAAGCTACTCTTTTCCCTGGAGTTGTAGAGATAGCTTAAAGTGCCCAGTCCCCATGTGAAAGTCAAGCACAGGGCTGAGCGTGATACCTTTAATCACAGTATTCATGACAATTTCTTTGAGTTCAAAGAACAGTGAGATCACATGGGGGGGGGGGGAACCAACACCAACAACAGCAAAATGCAAATCCAATCACAGAGAGCAAATTGTGTTCTAATCCCCATGCTGGGGATGTGAAACCAGGAAGGTCCTGTAGGCTATTAAGTAACAGCCTAAGGGACCTGGCAAGCTGCAAGTTCAGTAAGAGATCTTGTTCAAAAAAAAGGGCAAGAGTGTGACACAGAAGCCACCTACCTAATGCTGATCTCTGATTTCTCTTGTATGCATATACACACTAATACCATTTTATCAGGGTCAGCTGGCCACATAGCTCAATCCTTTTGTTGAGTTTGCATAGGCGTCCATATCATTGTATATATGTTAGTCAGAGGACAACCCTTGGATGTCAAGTCTATCCTTTTACCATGTGGTATCTGGGAACTGAACACAGGTTATTAGGCTTGACAGCCAGTACTTTTACCCACTGAGCCACCTTGGTTCAATCCTTTTAATTCTGTGGCCCAAAGGCTTTGGCTTCCCTAAGAATGGAGAGTAGAGAGGAGAGCTTCACATTTAACACAAGAGGGGACACCATGGCCACATTCCAACTTACATTAAGCTGCCCCCCCCAAAAAAGCAGTCACAGTGCTCACACACCCAACCAAGACTCAGCAGGGGAGAGATACAGAATTAGGAGTTCCATCCTTCCCCAGCCTATGAGACAAATGCTCATCTCTTTCCCATACCAATACTGGGTGAGCTAAGTGGGTCTACAGACACCACAGAGCACTGCACACATGGAATAATGCTTGGATGCAGGAAGATCTGCGAGGAAGCCCTTTATCCTGACTCCCACCACAAACCACAGACCTCTGCTTTCTGCCACAGGCCATCAGTTCCTGTCCCTGGAACTACCCTGAAAATAAGAAAATTTATCTGACCTTTCCAAATTGGTAGTTATTATATTCACACAGAAACCAGTTCATCTATAAACAAAAAAACAACCCTAGAGATGGTAAAGGGCACTAGTAGGCCATTTTCATAAAGGAGATATAACAGGGCAGCTCACAACTGTCTGTAACTCTGGCCTCAGGGGATCTGACCCCCTCTTTTGGCCTCTGAGAGCACTGCATGCACCTGGTACAGACATGCAGGCAAAGCATCCATACACATAAAGTGGGTGAGGGGAGTAGAGGAGGGGAAGCAATATGGCTCAGCAGTAAAGGCAACTGTCCACCAAGCCTTACTTGTGACAGAAAAGTCAAAATACATAGGCAGAAAACAGCCCAGGCAAGGGCAGAAAATATGCAAAGAATGGTCCTTATCTCCCAGATAGGGTACTTAGGGAAATGCTTGAGGATGAAACATCTGCGATCTATCTGACATGAACTCAGCAGTGCCAAGGGGTGGGGGGACTGTGACAGAAAGAAGCACATGGATATGAATGTCTGAGTGTCTTTTTTTTTTCCTCTTCAAGACAGTGCTTCCTCTGTAAAACACTGACTGTCCTGGAAATTGCTCTGTAGATCAGGCAGATTATGTAAACTATTGTTCCCCCTTTACCTGACTGTTATATGGGAACAGATCTTAAATCTGGCCTGGGACCATTTCCTCGGCCCAGTCCTGTCAGTCCAACATCTGTAAGTCCTAGGCCATGAGGGGAAGTGTGTGCTGTGTTCCTAGCAGTGATGGATAGTCAGAGTAGCATGTGACACCCCACATTTGGGATACTGACTTAGGAGTAACAGCAAATGCCAAGGCAATACTGGTAGGTAGGACAAAGGACACCTTGCCTATTAAAGAGAGGCTCCTGTGGGGCACAGCCCAAAGGAATCACTAAGGGAAGATGAAGGGGCAGTTAAAGAGAATGTTTAGGAGTGGTGGCTCTCTCCTATGAGACAGAGCCTAATAAGTTAGGTGTAATTTGGGGCTATTCTAAGGAGAAGGAACATTCTTCTTTCACCCTAAAGTCTATGCTCAGTTAGTTATATGGTAACCCAAGGGTAAAGACCTAGTAAAACATTCCTTGGACATAAAAATGTTTAAAGCAAGTTTGGCAGTATACATCTGAAAGCCTAGCACTTGGGAGGCAGCTGCAGGAGACTTGCAAGTTCCAATCTGGGCTATATATGGAGAGTCTCCCCCTTCCAGACAGTGTTTTCTCTGTGAAGCCCTGTCTGTCCTGAAACTTGCTCAGATCAGGCTGGCCTTAGAGGCATGCCCCACAACTGCCTATAGCTCTACCTTTAAAATAAATAAACAAGGCTAGGGAGCGGGTTGGTAAAGTACCTTGTAAGCATTCAATTCCCAGAACCTACATACAAAAAAGTCTAGAATGGTTGCATATGCTTGTAATTCCATTGCTGTAAAGATGAACAGGCAGGGCTCACTGGAAGCCACTCTATCCTAACTCTGAAACTCCAGGCCCATGAATGATCTTTTCTCAAATAAAATGGTGGATGGTGCCTGAGACTGAACTGTGGCCTTCATACTATGTGAACCTGAACATACAAATATACACACAGAGAAATTTCACAGTTGTTTCCTATCCTATGCAGTCAATGTCCAAAGTTGCCCTAAGGTACTAGTCAAGGAAAGGAACAAGAGAAGGAATTCAGGTAATCATTGATTTGGCTGAGGAAATAAAAGGGGCTGTGATGGCAGCTGGGACTCAGCTTACAGAATCAACCATCTGCGCAGACCGTTATGAAAATCCAAATTTCCAGGAGGGAAGTCCTTCTACAAAAGGGATGAGGAAATATGGAAATGGGTATGTGTATGTCTCAGTCACAGTGTGTGTGTAAGTCAGAAAATCCACTTTGCCCTTCTACCTCGTGGGTCCTAGGGAGTAAACTCAATTTATCAGGCACACAAGCATCTCTATGTGCTGAATCATCTCACTGGCCCCACAGAGCTTCAAAACAGATTAACAGGGGCTGGAGAGATCACTCCATTAGTGACGTGCTTACTATGAAAGCATGAAGACCTGAGATCAGAAAGCTTATACTCCTAGACTTTGAGAGTGGAGAGAGGAAGATCCCTGGGCTCACTAGTCAGCCAGCACAGCTGAAGTGGCATGTCCCAAGTTCAATGAAAGACTCTGTCTTCAAAAAATAAGATAGAGCTGGGTGTGGTGGCACCTTTAATCCTAGCACTGGGGAAGTGAGGCACAGGCAGGTGGATCCCTGTGAGTTAAGGCTAGCCTGGTCTCCAAAGCAAGTTCCAGGACACTCAGGGCTGTTAGAGAAACCCCGTCTAGAAAAACAAAATCAAAAAGTAGAGTGTGGCCTGGTAGAGCACACCTTTAATCTCAGAACCTAGAAGACAAAGACAGGTGGTCAGTCTGGTTTACAGAGAAGGTCAGGACCACCAGGGCTACATAGTAAGAGACCTTGTCTCAAAAGGGGGGGAGGGGTGGGTGGAGAGCAATTGAAGAAGATCCTTGGTGTTAGTTGTTGACTTTTAGCCTCTATATGAGCTCTGTGTGTGTGTGTGTGTGTGTGTGTGTGTGTGTGTGTGTGTGTGTGTGAGAGAGAGAGAGAGAGAGGAGAGAGAGAGAGAGAGAGAGAGAGAGAGAGAGACAGACAGACAGACAGACAGACAGAGACAGACAGACTGAGACCGAGACCAATATGATACAGGCAAACAGTTCATTTGGTGGAAAGGACAGTTAGAAGTTTCAGGAGAAGCATACATTATAAAATGCTAGAAACACCAAGTCTCTCCTAGAGCAGTGTACAGAACAGTCTTTCTGGAAGCAAAGGCATCAGAATCAGTGGTTTAAAAAACAAACAAACCAACCAACCCTTATGGTGCATGTGTCATTTCCCAGTGTGTTGGCTTACAGACAGTTCTGCTAGACTCCTCCCATCAACCCAGCAACAGTTATATCATCATCTGCCACCATTACTACCTCTGCCACCACCAGGTGGCCTAGCAGTGAATGTCTGTTTGCTACCCCAGCCCCTCTTTTCTCTGTCCCTCTCTCTACCCCTTCCTTTTCTCTCTTCCCCTCTCTCTACCCACTTCTCTCTCTCTTTCCCTCTCACTCTGTCCCTACGTTTTCAGCCGGCCTCTTTTTCTCTTTCAGTCTTTCTTTACCCCCCCTCCCCCGCCTCCCTGTTCTGACTCTCCCTTCTTCAAGTCCTTACTCCCTTTCCCTCACAATAAGCTTCTCTTATATCAGGTCTGTTGCATGGAGTGATTTCTCAGGAGGACACCTTGGCATGGGCCCGCCAGGTACCTGCTTACCCCCCTGCTGCCTCCACATTATATATCATAACATGGAGTCCACATGTTTGCATGAAGTGGGGGCAGGGGTGGGGGCAGAGAGGCAGAGGCAGGTGGATCTTTGTAAGTCTTGAGGCCAACTTGGTCTACATAGTGAATTCTACGTCAGCCAGGAAGATCCTGTCTCAAAAAATAAAACTATGGTACTTAGAATGAGAATGGTCCCCACAGACTCATATATTTGAGTGCTTGGTCCCCAATTGGTGGAACTGTTTGGGAAAGATTAGGAGATGTGGCCTAATGGAAGAAGAGTCTCACTGGGGACAGGCTTTGAGGTTTCAACAGATTCACACCATTCCCAGTTAGCACACATACTGACTGACTGACTGACTGACTGACTGTCTGTCTGTCTGTCTGTCTGTCTGTCTGTCTGTCTGTCTGTCATGATCCTGCTTGAGGATCACAATGTGAGCACTAGCCATGTAGTGGTAGTACACACCTTTAATCCCAGCACCAGAGAAGCAGAGGTGGGTGGATCTCGGAGTCTGAGGTCAGCCTGGTCTACAGAGTGAGTTCCAGAATAGCCAAGGCTACACAGAGAAACCCTGTCTTGAAAAAAACAAAACAAAACAAAAACCTAAAAAAGATGTGAGTTCTCAGCTATTGCAGCACCATGCCTGCCTGCCACCTTGCTCCCCACCATGATGGTTATGAGTTCTAAAACCTCTGAAACTGTAAGCCCCAAATAAACTCTTCCATAAGTTGCTTTAGTTTAAAAAAATAACTAAAATAAAAACAAGCAGCAGAATCACTGGCCAAGGGGCAGGCAAAACCGTCCAGTGGATAAAGGTGCCCACAGTGAAAGTGTGATGACCTCAGTTCAATCTCCAGAACCCATAGGGAGACATTTGCAAAAGACACATGACACAAACACACACACAGAGAAAGAAACAGAGACAGGCAGAGAGAGAGAGAGAGAGAGAGAGAACACAGCTACATATACATATGCAGACACACAGATCCTCACACAGATATGGAAAACAGATGTCACATGTTTCTACTGAATGTGACAAAAGCCAAATCACAAGAGGTCCTCTGGTTACAGCTTAGTTCAGAAGTTCCCCTGCAAGACTCAGAGGATGGGGTCAAAAGGTCATCCCTGCAAAGGCACTAACAGGGCATCTGCCAAGCAGATAGCAGCACTTCAGAACCTGCTTGGGCACATGAATGAATGGGCCTTTCAAGACCCTTCCTCTCAAGCCGTTTTTGCAGACACAAAGGGGCAATAAAGGCAGGATTTACCAAAGGAGCTAGCTCAGCAGCGCTTCCTTCTCCCTTATTTAACCTCTCTCAGGAGAGTGGGGCTCTAGACCAGCTTGAACAGGTGTTTAAGGCAGGTGGATCTGTTCCCATTAATTTTCTTAATAGCAGAGCAGACTGAAAGGTTAGCTTGGGTACTTGTAGGGACACTCTGCTGAGTGCTCGCTCAACTGCAAGTCACAGTTGGCTGACAGCAATGCCATGTTCTGTTTCTTCAGGTCTCCCTATCTTCAAACTTTGAGTTATGGTAGTTAGCAGAACTGAAAAAACACAACACAGCCCAATTCCTTGACACAGGGATTTTGCCTTCTTTAGTAATGTGTTAGAGGTAAACTGAGGTTGAAACCTTCCTAGTTCTTGG
Source organism: Tokudaia tokunoshimensis (assembly GCA_036184795.1). Classification (NCBI taxonomy): domain Eukaryota; kingdom Metazoa; phylum Chordata; class Mammalia; order Rodentia; family Muridae; genus Tokudaia; species Tokudaia tokunoshimensis. Next base: position 25,233,798 of record BTHU01000006.1, read on the forward strand.
GAAAGCCTAGATTATAAAAAGCCTGAGATTTTCAGTGATAGAGCACTTGTCTACATTTGCCTAGCATATGTGAGGCCACTGTGTTCAACCTTCAGTAACACACACACACACACACACAGCCCGCAGCTAAACATAATGATGTACTATTCTTTTTTGTACTCAAACACTGTAGACCAGGCTGGCCTGGAACTCACAAATATCTACCTGCCTCTGCTTCCTGATGTGCTTAATCCTACTACTCTTGAGGGAAAACACACACACACACACACACACACACACACACACACCCCAGGCTGAGCATTCAGCATGGAGCTTGGTGGACAGAGTGCCCAGGGTTCCATACCCAGTATTACATTAATCAGACTCTGATGGCACAAGTCTGTAATTTCAGTACTCAGTTGGTAGCCAAGGTCATTTTAAGCTACATAATGAATTCCAGGCCAGCCTGGACTATATGAAATTATCTCCAAAACATAGTTACAAAGAAACTCAATTTTTCTCTTTCAAGTCCAGCTAAAGTGTCACACTAATGACATCAGTTCTTAAGAAACTCTGAGGAAGAGTTTACTTTCACAAACCATGAAAAAGTTTTTTGAATGGGAGAGCTCAGGACCTCCTTAACCTCCAAGTGCTCCTCCTTCAGTGAACCACTCTGTGGGAAGGCCCCAATAGCGGATTTTGTCCAATTCTGCTCTCAGTGGTGACAGCCACTGGTCACCAAGCCTTTCTGAGGAGGACCATCTTCCCCAATGGATAGAAGCCTGAATCTTTTCATGAATGCCCAGCCCTCTGGGTACCTTAGTTTCCTCCTGCCGAAGAGCCACTTCCACAGGGAGCAAACATCCGGTGACACATCTCTCTCTCTCTGTTCACATAGTCCCTGTAGTGGCTGTGGAGAGAAAGGAAAGCTTTGTAAGTTTGCAGGAGGTGACATCTGGTGGCTGGAATTCTCTGGTTACAGCCACTAAAAAGTCAGCATTGGTATAAGTCAATGACGATAATGCTGTGGAGATGCCAGGGCAAACAAGGCTAAGCACACTGACAAAGGTCCTGGACACAAGGCCATCATTTGGAAAGACAGCAGCTGGGAAGGCAAAAGCCACTGTTAGTGGGATGAGGCCAAGACCTGCTAAATGACCCTTGTTATAAGTGTTGTTGGACTTATTTTGAGCTCTTTACTCCTAAAAAATGATCAGATTGCCCCAAAACTCAGTATTCAACCTGAGAGGATACTTTCAGTAACAGAAAGAAAGCAGCAAAGAGACTGCATCCAAATGAAAATGATGCATGTACCTCAGCAAAGGTGATGGAATGCTTGACCTTAAGGAGAGAAACTCACCAAGGCAAGAAAAAAAATACATGTTAAAAATGGTGGTTATCCTAGAACTTATGGGAAGATGTTTTCAAGTTCTCTACAACAAACACAGCTTCTCTAAGCAGAAAAAGTGAAATTTTTTACAGAGCATTTCTTTTTCTTTTTTATAATTTCATTTATGTGTTGAGGGAGAAGTGTCTGTGAAGTTCTGAGAATAACTTGTAGAGATCAGTTTTCTCCTTCTATCATATGGGTCCTAGGAGTGAACACTCAGGTCATAAGACTTGGCAGCACGAGACTTTACCCATTGAACTATCTTAGTGACCTCCCAAAACTTCTATTTCTAAAAGGTTAGTGTCTTCCTTGCTTGAATAAGTCATACAGAACCAGTTCATTTGTGGTTCTAGAAAGATTCCTCAGGAACAAGGCGTCTCAGGTGATTTTGAGGATAGGTAGTGTCTTAAGTACAGATTTTTAACGATTAATTAATTTTGGTTTTTAAAGGTAAGGTGCAGCCCTGGCTATCCTAGAACTCACTCTGTAGACAAGGGTAGCTTTAAACTCAAGAGATCCACCTGCCTTTGCCTCCTGACCGTTGGAATTCAAGACTTACTTTGTTGTGGGAGATCTAAAAGGATTTTTGTACATTTATTTATTCTGTACATGCATACACTATACATAAAGGTCAGAGGACAATTTTCAGACCAGTTCTTTCTTTCCACTGTGTAGGTCCTAGGAATCAGAATGGCTAGTACTCTTAGCTCACCAACCTTTTGGTTTTTGAACCAAGAAGGGTATAGAATACCTTACTCAGACCCTAGAAAGCCTGGCATTTGTGATCTTCCTGTCTCAGTACCCCAGGTGCTAGGACTATGAGACTGGCTCACCATACCTGATTTGCACAGGACTCTTATAAGGTCCATGGGGACTACAGACATAGCTCAGTTGGGAACTGAGGACCCAAGTTTGTATCCTCAGAACCACGTAAGAACCAAGTCGAGTAGGTAGAATGTGTCTAAAATTCCAGCATAGGGTAGAATGGGGAATGGGGTAGCAGTAAACAGAGACAGGAGGACCTACAGACTAGTCACCAGTCCAGTCTAACTGCTGTACCCCAAGCACACATTCAAGATTGTTTTCTGGCCTACACACACACTTGCAAATATACACCAAAGAGTTGCATGGGTTGACTTCTCTAGGGAGAGCTGATCTTCAAGGGTGGCACAACAGGAAGGAGGGAGATGCTCCGAAGTGAAGCTTCCTCGCACAGGAACAGCCAGTTTAGGACAATGATTGATAAACTGTGCAGGTGAGATGGCTGCTCTGAGCCAGTCTGGGGCAGTCCTAGCCTGTACTCTACACCCAAATGGTTGGTTGGACTACAGTTCTCACAACCATTCTCACTGTGCCTCTGGTCACACTTCTGCCCTTGGCTCTCACCTGGACAGCTTTTTCAGCTCATTATTGATGTCATGGTTGCAGGGCTGCTCCTTCTGAGCTCGCACTAGAAAATCCCGGGCCTGTTCATATTCAGTGAGGAGGAGGCAAGCCTGTGAAGAAAGGACAAGACATTAGAGGATTAGCATTTGTGGTCGTAGTCCAAGTGAGACCTCCTGCTCTGTGTGGGAGTGCACATGTGGATGGAGACCCGAGGTAAACCCGGCTTCCTTCTTGGGAGCAGCCCACCTTATTTTTCAAGATAAGGTCCTCCTTTGGGACCCAGGACTCCCCAATTCATCTAGACTGACTGGCCAGTGAACTCCAAGGATCTACCTGTCTGGGGTTCAGCACTGTGGGTTCTAGAGAATGAACTCAAGCTCTCAGACTTGCATGCCTGACAAGCACTTTGCTGAGCTGCTGTCCAGCCCCTCTCCCCACTACCCTCAACTCACCTGGCCACACCTGAAGAGGGCCTTGGCATTCCTCTTGTCAATGAGCAGAGCCTGCTCCCCATAGCGCAGAGCCATGGCCGGTCTGTTTAGCTTCAGGTACACAAAGGACAGGTTAAGGAGGACTAGAAGCTCAGCAGGTTCTACCAAGTGCTGCTCCTCACAGACGGCCAAGCGTCGATGCAGTAGCAGCAAGGCCTGGAGAGCGGAGGGAAGGCAAAGGGTCAAGAGGGACAGACTTACATCCCTACGAGTCACACAGAATTACTGATCTACGAAAGAACTCAACTAGCTCACAAAACATATCATTAATATATTAAAGTTAGAAGGCTTCTTAAGATTTATTTTCATTGTTTTAAATTATGTATGTACTGTGGAGGTCTGAATATGCTTAACCCAGGAAGCAGCCTTGTTGGAGTAGGTGTGGCCTTGTTGGAAGAAGTGTGTCACTGTGGGGATGGGCTTTGAGACCCTCCTCCTAGCTGCCTGGAAGACAGCAGTCTTTTTCTGTTTGCTTTCAGAACAAGATGTAGAATTCTCAGCTCTTCCTGCACCATGCCTGCCTGGATGCTGCCATTGCTTCCCACCATGATGATAATGGACTGAACCTCAGAACCTGTAATCCAGCTCCAATTAAATGCTGTCCTTTATAAGAGTTGCCTTGGTCATGGTGTCTCTTCACAGCAATGAAAACCCTAAGACATGTGCCAAAAGTTTGTGGTGCAAACCTTTAATTGCAGCACTCAGGAGGCAGAGCCAAGCAGATATCTGAGTTCCAGACCAGTCTGGTCTACAGAGCAAGCTCTAAGACAGCCAGGGCTGCACAAAGAAACTGTCTCAAATAACTAAACTAAAAAAAAAAAATGTGTGGAATAGGATTCGCGCACACGAGCACCATGCCTTGGAGGCCAGCAGAGGGCATCAGATCTTCCTGGAACTGGAGTTACTTGTGATCTTGGGCCTAAATGTGGGTACTGGGAATTGAACTCGGGTCCTCTGCAAGAGCAATACAGGCTTCTAACCACGAAGACATCTCTCCAGCCCAGTTTGAAGGTTTCTAACAGAAGGCATGCAAATCCGAGTGAGGCAGGCAACAATCTGCAGACAACATACTCTACTCTTTTGCCTCAAAAGGAGAAAGAACAATAAACCTGTCAAGAGTCAAGGACAAGCTGGAGTCCCAGCGCCCACATTGGTGGCTCACCACTGTCAGTAATCCCAGCTATAGGGGTCCCATGCCTCTGGCCTCTATCAGCACCAGCACTCTCACATGCATACACTCCTACACAGAAACATACACACAATTAAAAAAAGACTTAGGACATGGGGTTTGAGACAGTGTCTCTCTATAGCCCTGGCTGTCTTGGAACTCACTATGCAGACCAGGCTGGCCTCAAACTCCCAGAGATATACCTGCTTCTGCCTCCCCAAGAGCTGGGATTAAAGGTTTGTGCTAACACATCCAGCTTTTTCTTTACTTAAATTTCTTTTTTTAGTTTTATTTGTATGGATACTTTGCCTGTATGTTTGTGTGCATATATGCCTGGTGCCCAGAGATCAGAAAAGGGCATCAGATTTCCTAGAACTGGAGTTATGAGTTACAGAGGGTTGTGAGGCACTATATGGGTGCAGTGAATTCAACTCGGGTCCTATGTAGGAGCAGAAATGCTCTAAAATGCTGAACCACCCTTTCAGTACCCTATATCTGCTCTTTTGCAAGACAGGGTTTCTCTATATAGCCCTAGTTGTCTAGGAACTTACTCAATATGTAGACCAGGCTGGCCTTGACCTCACAGCAATCTACCTGTTTATGCTTCCCAAGTACTGGGACTAAACGTATGCAACCACCATTCTAAGCTTCCCCTTTTTTAATCTTTGAGATAGGGTCTCTCATGTAGTCCAGGCTGGCCTCAAACTCACTATAGCAAAGAATGACCTTCAATTTCTTATTTTTAATTATGTGTATGCATGTGTATCTGTGTGTCTGTCTGTGGGTATATGCACATGAATGCAGGTGCTAGTAAAGACTACAGATAATGTATAGAGATAACAGCCCTTGCAGATGGAGTTACAAGCAGTTGTGAGCAGCCTGATGTGAGTGCTGGGAACAGAACTCAGGTCCTCTGCACTCTTAGCTGCTGAGTGATGTCTGCAGTCTGAATTTCAACTTCTGGTTCTCCTGTCTCCAAGTCAAGGAAGAGAACACCTGTTTTACACAGTGCTGGAGATGGAACCCAGGGTTTCATGTGTACCAATTCTACCAACTGAGCTGTATCCCCAGCTCAGGGCTGTTTTCTGGAGAAATAAAACCGAAAAGACTGTCAGTTCTGGAATGGGCAGGTGGAGTGTTGTTAATGGTTGTGTGAAATAGTTGTTTCCACAGCAGACAGCACAACAGACCTCTGTCTCACCTGCTTGCCCCAGAGCCCTATAGCTAGAGACCTGACCTGCCACAGAGTGACCCAGTCTCCATAGTCAGAGGGACAGGAAATCCCACAGATGGCAAACATTGAAAACCAGCTACAGCTGGAGAGGGATAGTGCTGGATGGAGGATATTTTAATAAAATTTGGGGATCAGTAATTTTCTGGGTTTGTATGTGTGGATGTATGCATGGGTATACCTATGAGTGCATGTGGAGACAGAAGACAATCTCAGGTATCACTCCTCAGGAGCCATTCATTCACCTTGTTCTTTCAGACACTTCTTCTGCTGGCCTCAAGCTCGTCAGCTTAGGGGAGTTCCAGGGACCTGCCTGTCTCTGTCTTCCCAGTACTGGGATTACAAGTAGGTACTACCACACCTGGTCCTTTTTCTTTATTTTTAAATATGGATTCTTCGGATCAAATTCATATCATAATTCTTTCTTTCAAACTCTTTACCAACTGAGCTATTTCCCCACCTCCCCAGGATGGTAATTATTAAAATACATATGGACATAGGTAGGAAAAAGTGCATAGCTTAGTGAAGCTTCATAACTCAAATATACCCAGGAAAACAGCATAAAGATCAACACACAGGCCAGACATGATGGTACACACCTTTTATCCTAGCACTCGGGAGGCAGAGACAGGTGTATCTCTGTGAGTTCAAGGATAGCATGGTCTACAAAGCAAGTACTGGCCAGCTAAGGTTACACAGTAAGACTTTGCCTTCAACAGACATACAAACTGACCCAACAGATAGAGCCAGGTTTGTGCCTCATGCCTGCAACCCCAGCACTTGAGAGGCTGAGGCCAGCCTGGGCTATAGAGTGACACTATCTTAAAAAACAAACAAACAAAGATCAACATGCAGAACATTCCTCACAGCAGCCCACTTCCAAGCTCCCCCAGTCACTCCCTCCTACCATAAGAATTTTTTTCTGTATATGTGTATGTATGTATGTACATGTATGGATGGGTTGGTGTGCACATGAGGAGAGCAGAGGACAATGTCACATGTCCTGCTGTATCACTCTACCTCAGAGGCTCTCAACTTGTGGACTGTTTTGAAACCCCTTTAGGGGTTTAATAAACCTTTCACAAGGGTCACCTAACACTATTGGAAAACACATTTACATTACAATTTATAACAGGAGCAAATTTACAGTTATGAAGTAGCAACAAGAATAATTTTGTGGTTGGGGGTCACCACAACATGAGGGACTATTTTAAAGGGCTGCAGCTTTAGAAGGTTGAGAAGCACTGTTCTACTTTATTGCTTAAGACCAGATTTCTCACTGAACTTGGAGCCAAGTTTCAGCAGTATTCTTGTTTCGGCCTCCCACAATATTGGGATTGAGCATATACATGGACATGCCTAGCTTAAATGACAACAAGCACAAAACCTCGTTGTGTAAGTGTGCACACCTATGTGAACGTATGTGCACTGTGTGGGTGCAGGAACCCATGGAGGTCAGGAGAGAGCATCATAACCCCTAGAACTAGAATAGCGGGCATCTGTGAGCCATACGGACGCTGGGACTGAAGCTCTTCTCTTCTGTGAGAGCAGTAAGTTCTCCTTACTGTTAAATCACCCTTCCCAGAACCCACGCCAGCATTTTATGTGGGCGCTGGGATTTGAACCCAGATCCTCATCCTGCTGAAGCAGCACTCTTACTCACTGAACCTACCTTCCCAGCCCCTTTTGTTGCGACAGAGTCTAGCTAAGAAGCCCAAGCAGGCCTGGAACTTACAATCCTACCTCAGCCTCCAGGTACCAGGCCCAACTTAATGTGATCTTCTTAATGGTTGCCCACGAAGAGTAGCAAAACAGATGAAGCTTATGCTCTTAAGTTTTCTGGGGCGGGAGAGATGGCTCAGAGGTTAAGAGTACTGGCTGCTCTTCCAGAAGATCTAGGTTTGAATCCCAGCACCACATGGTGTCTCCAACTGTCTGAAACTACAGTTCCTGGGGATACCCAGCGACCAGACATTCTCTTCTGGCCTAGGCCTGCCTGTGGTGGGCAGACATGCATACAGACTGCACAGCCATACACATAAAAATTTAAAAGGTACATTTTCTGGAACACACACTTCCATAGCATTCTTACCCGCTTGTATCTCACTTTGGCATCACAGAAGCGATTCTGGCGGAAAAGGTAGTTGCCAAACTCCCTCTCAGTTGCTGCTACCTTCAGGACTTTCTGGAGTGGAAACTGTTCTTGCTCCTCCTGAAGAGCAGAGACAAGAGGAGTGACATGGAGCCAGAAGCCCCAGTGATACAATGGCTGCCATGTTACAATCATCAACATTTCCCTCCTGGACTATGAACTTACTGCTCGTGTGTGTGGAGGCCACACAGACGCATACTATAACGAGCCCATCTAAGGAGCAGCCCAGGTGTCACTGACTGCTGTGGTCTTTCTCAGATTCCCCCAGAAGCAGAAGGACTCACAAAAACTGAAGGAGCTTGCCAAACCCAAACCAATTACTCAACAAAAATTTGGAAGGTCCTAGTTGGCTTAGGGCCCAGGGGCTTCTACATGCTCATGCTGATATCCTGGAAATCAGAACCCCAGGTAAGTGCAGGAACATGGACTCTGTGGAAAGATATGACAACAGTGAGACATTTGCTTGCAGCCCTGACAGTTTAGTGTATCAGACCAAATCATACGGAGCAGAACCTGCAATGGAGGCACAGCTACAACCACATTTTCGTGGTTGCCGATGGATTACAGGTTCTGCTTCTGTGGGTCAGGGAGCTAGAGAACTGTCTATAGCCCAGTTTCCCTGAGACTGTTTCAGCTTGCATCTCATGTTATGGCTAACCTGTCAAGTTAGTAACAGTCTTTTTTCTTTTTTATTCTTTTTTTTTTTTTAAAGACAGGGTTTCTCTGTGTAGATCTGGCTGTCCTGGAACTCTGTAGACCAGACTGGCCTTGAACTCACAGAGATTTGTCTGCCTCTGCATCCTGAGTGCTAGGATTAAAAGCATGCAATACCACTGCCTGAAAGTCAAAACCTTTTTCAATTCTCAAGGAGGGACTCATTCTCTAACTTGTTTTTATGGTCCTGGGGATAAAACTGAGGGCTTGTTAATATTATCGCTCTACTACTTGACATACATAGTCCCAGCCCTTTAGTGGGGGTTCTAGGCAAGAACTCTATCACATCCTCAAGCCTCAATAACCCTCATTATTAAGCTACCAGTGTCTAATTTCCTGAAAGGTAGTCACTAACTTGTAGTGAGAACTAAGAAAAGGATAATTAAATAGCAAACAGCTAATACAGAGCTAATTTACACATTACCTCAGACAGAGGAAAGCAGACACCACTGTGCAGTAGGCTGGGTGGAACCCAGGGTGGGCGTTCTAACAAAGCCACCCAAACATGATCCCATCCCTCCATTTAGAAAGTGCTGGAAAATCCAAGGTCTGGAACTTACAGCTGAGAGTGCACAAAACTTGTCTGACTCAGCAGAATCCAGGAAGTCAATCAGCTCGATCTCAAACAGGACAGTGGCATTTGGAGGGATGAGGGGTGGGCATCCCAGGGTGCCATAAGCATAGGACGGCTTGAACAGGAACCTGGCCAGCTCCCCTCTGCGCATGCTTAGAAGGCCCAGCTCCATGCCCCAGAGTGTAATATCTAGAAGAAAGGACCAAGAACTCAACGGAGGTTCACTCAGCATTCTGTCCATTCACAGGCACCAGTTTCCCCTACTCCACCCAAGCCATTTGCATTGGGTGCACAGCTCAGTGCTCAGTCTTGCTCCTGCTGTCCTGCTTTCCCCAAATGCCACCTTCTGTAGGCTCCACCTCTGCTTCAGTCTGTTTTAAGTTCGCTGCCATCGATGCCTGTGGTCTAGCTACTCTAACTGAAATTTAAGATTTTTTCCTTTATTTTAATGTATACTTCTATGTATGTGTTTTGCCTGTTTGTATGTGTGCCAAATTCATCAATCAGTGCTCACAGAGGCCAGAAAAGGTCATCAGATCTCCAGGAACTGGAGATATAGATGACTATAAGCCACCACATGGGTGTTGTAAACTGAACCCATGTGTAAAAGCAGCTAGTGCTCTTAACCTTTGAGCCATTTCTCAAGTCCCACAACTGAAATCATATTCAAACCTCAGGGCTCTCATCTCAAGCCTTCTTTTCCACAGAGTGCCTGTGACCCTGACAAGAGGAGGGTAATTGTAATATCATCAAGCAGACCCATATCATTCCTCAGAGCTCTATGTTCCATTCAATTCTCTAACGTTCATTTCTGGATTAGAGACCAACCTCCATAGCCCTAGCAAGGTCCATAAGATGTGGTTCTATCATCTGAGTGTAGCCTCTTGAGTTGTGTGTATGTTGATGTGTGTACACATGCATGTGGATGCTAGAAGACAGTCTCAACTGTCATTCCTCAGGAGCATCTGCCTTGCTTTTTGAGACAGGATCTCTCGTTATCCTGGAGTCTGCTAAGGAGGCTGGCTGGCCAGAGAACCTCAGGGAGCCATCTGTCTTTGCCTCCCCAGCACTGAGATTATAAGCATATGATACTACATCCGACATTTTAAAACAAAAACAGAAACCAACCAAAAACCATGGGTTCTGTGAGATGGAAAGCGGGTCCCTCATGCTCACACGGCAAGCACTTTCCTGACTGACTCTTTCTCCTAGATCCTATGATGTCTTATTTCACTATACATGCTAGGAAGTGAGCATTTACTATGTTTGCTTCATAAATACACAAAGAATCGTGCCCAGTGGATCCAGGTATGTGTGGCGGGGGCGCTCATGTTTATCGTCCTATCATGTCAGAGCTGAGGTAGGAGCCTTCCGAGTTGATGGTAGATGTGGGCTTCACAGTGAGATGCTGTCTTAAAGATGCCCTGCGGCTGGAAAGAGGGCTCAGCAGTTAGAGTGCTTACTACTCTTGCAGAGGACCTCCATGGTGGCTCACAACTGCCTAACTACAGTTCCAGGTAGTTTACCACCCTTTTCTGGCCTCTGTAGGTACTGGGTACATACACACATATACAGACAAATTTTAATAAAGCTCAATGGGTAACTTAGATGCCAAGATAAACTTGCTAGGTAGGTTATCAGCCAAAAATAATGTCCCAAGAAGAAAAGTGACAAGACAACCTGGGCGTTTCCCTGAAACCCAAGCTCAGCTATAAACTCTAAGAACCTGTTTCCTGGATGCTGTGACAGTCCTAAAACATGGTCTGTCTTCTTTTGCCCAGATGACCCCAGATGACTTTACCTTCTCCAAGTTTCATCAGCCGAGGTGTTTTCCTAAAGCAATTAGAATCAAAAGGCTTGTCCATGTGCTCCAGGTATCCAGAATATTTCACTAAGGCAGAGGGGAAAGAAAGCACAAATGTGGGGAAAACATTCCTAAGACACCCGCAAGGCCATCCTATCAGTACCACAGGGAAACACTGCAATTAGCTGTGCATAGTGGAGGGTGTGTGGAATCCCAGCACTTGGCAACGTGGAGACAGGAGTAGCCTCAGCTACACTGCAATTTCTATGCTAGCACCAGACACCTGTCAAGGTCAGAGACCCTGGGTGGTGGTGGTGGGAAATTAAGTGAGTTTAAGTTGCCTGGCACCCAGACCCGCAGGAAAGCTTCTTGTGGTGTTCTGAACATCTGACTTTCAGCTCTAAGGTTCAAGGGTTAGGTTCATCTCCTGATGAACCAAGCCTGCTTTGCTTCTTAAAAGCTCAAGGGAGGCAAGGCTGGCAGCCATCTGTCACTCCAGCTCTAAAGAAGCTGAGGCAGGAGGAGGGTCAATTTGAGACTGACTTGGGATACAGGGAGACCCTGTCTTAAAAAAATAAAAAAGGCTGGACTTGGTGATGCACAGTTTTAATCCCAGCACTATGGAGGCAGAGGAAGGTGGATCTCTGAGTTTTGAGGACAGCCTTTCCTGGTCTACATAGAGTTACAGGCCACCCAGCGAACCCTATCTCAAAAAACAAACAAAAAATTAAAACAAAGGTGTATGCCTTTAATCCCAGCACCTTGGGAGGTAAAGCAGGGAAGGCAGGCACTCTGTGAACTCAAGGCTAGCCTGGTCTTCAAACAGAGCTCCAGAACAGTCAGAGCAGTTACAGAGAAACCTGTCTTGAAAAACAGAAAGCCACAACAAAACCAAAAAAAACCCCACTCTGCTCCCAAAACAAAACAAACAAAAAAAGCAAAAGCAGAAAACAAAACCAGATAAACAACAACAAAAAAGACTGAGGATGTGGCTCAGTTGGTAGAATGTGGGACTAGCATGTGGAAGGCCCAGGGTTCCATCCCCAGCCCCTTATAACCAGGCATGGTAGCATATGTGAGCAGTCTCAGCATTTGGTGAAACAAAAGTTCTAAGTCATCTTTGGTTACATAGGGTTCGAGGCCAGCCTGGGATACAGGAAATTGTTTCTCAAAACCAAACCTGTACAGGGGAAACACATCCAATCCTATAAAACACCGTATTTTGGAACTATGCAATCACCAATTGAAGATATTAAGTTCCAGGTTCAATTCCGGATACCTTGAGACAAAGAACACCCCAAAACCAACCAGGTGGGTTGGCATACAAGCCCCGGGACTCTGTCCCTAGCACCACATAAAATGTAGTGGTGCCCAGCCATCGGGCGAGGGCTTCAAAGGCAGAAGAAAACAGTATCGGGGGTTCAAGGTCAACCTCAGCTACACCGGCAGTTAAGAGGCCAGTCTGGGTTGCATGAGACCCTATTTCAAAGAGACAAACAAACAAAAAACAAAACCCAAAACCTAAACCACAGTTTCCCAAGGACAAAGAGCAGTCAGTAGCGGCCTCCATACCCAGCACAGAAGCATCAGGTGTCACGGGGTCGCCAGCGCCCTCTCGGATGATATCCTTCAGCACACCTCGGTCCCCGGAAATGTCCAGCATGCGTTGACTTAATCGCTCATAGGGAGACTGGTAGAGAGAAAGCCACAGGCCTCAGAGGTGGGAGCCGCTCGGCTCATCTCCTCAGGCCAGCGCCATGTTCGCGCCCTCACCTGGCCTAGGACGCCGTCCCCTTCCAGGGTTCCCGGGCCTCGGGTGCTACCACCCATGGCCGTGCTCCGGGTGCTCGCCAGCTCGTGTTCCCAGGCTCCCCGACCCCCCCACCCCCCTCGGTACCTGGCAGTCTCGCAACGGTGGGATTCCGTTCCTGAGGCGCGAGAAGACGCTCATCTTGCCGCTCAACCGTCGCCAAAGGTCTCACAGGAATCTACCCCCGGAAGTCAGACACCACGCGGGCTGAGCACGAGAAAGCAGCACGTGACTGACGCCGGCGAGCATGCGCTGACGGTCTCCCGGCACGCACTCCACACGTGATGGTAGGCGCAAAGCATGCTGGAGCCCTGGGAGGGCTTCGGACGAAGCATTTTGTAGGGCATAAAGCGTTTCTTTTGGTCTCTGTGTTATGTTTGGCGTTCTGTCACATTGCCACAAAAATGAGTGACTGAAAGCGACACGTGCTTTTTGCCTCGTGGTTGTCTAGTTAGATGCTCGATAGCTTATTTTTGTGTGGTACTGGCGATAAACATTGTCAATATTAAGCAAGCGATCTATTCCTGAGCCACATCCCCAGGAGGATTCTGCGTAGGTGCCCCATCTCTGAATCCTGCATCCAGTTGCTTTACTGAGGAGTCCAGGCTTTCTGCTGCTGAGCTAGGTCTCCAACCTGAGATTTCACTTTTCCTTCCTCCCTTTTTCTTTCTTTCTTCCTCCTTCCTTCCCTCTCTCCCTTCCCCTTTTCATCTTTCTTCCTTTCTCTCTTTCTTTCATAAAGAGGATCTCACTATGTAGTCTGGTGGTACAGGAACTAGCTAGGCAGAGTAGGCTGATCTCGAGAAGACACAGAGATCCAACTGCCTCCGCCTCCCAAGTGCTGGGAACCAAGGTGTTTGCCACCACAGCTGGCTCCAAGATTTCAGCTGTTAAAAGTTCATATTTTAGTAACCTTGACAGAAAGGTGTTCCATGTCAAGGAGTATTGTTTACATCAAATTCACAAACAGACCCCATAAGCTAGGGATGTCATTCAGGAGTAGAGAGCTTTTGTAGCATGTGCAAGACGCTGGTTCTATCTCCCAACAAGGCAAAAAACAAACAATGCCAGTCAAGATGGCCAAGTGGGTAAGGTGTGTGCCACCAGCCCTGACAGGCAAGACCTACAGGTGGAAGGAGAGAACTGAGTATTGCAAGTTTTATCCCCTGGCTTCTCATGCATAAGGTGGCCCATACCTGCAAGCACACACAATAAATGTTAAAATACACTCATACATACAAACATACATACAGGCAGCTGGTAGAAGGATACGAACCAGGCCTCTGACTGTCTTGATTGGAGGGTCTGTTCTGGCAGGAGGCAAGGGACTGACTCTGCAAATTCTCTACAACTAGATCTTTTGTTTTGTTTTTGCTTTTGAGATAGTCTCATGAGGTCCAGGATGGCTTTGGGTATGCTATGAATGAACTTGACTTCTGGCTTCCAGTCAGCATTTTCCAAGTTCTGGGATTGCAGGTGTTCACTGCCCTGTCCAGTTTACAACGTGACCTTGAGCGTGAATGTACACAAGTAAGATACACATTACATTGTGTGGTTAAGATCTGTTCATGTTATACCTCGAATGAAAAAAATCAGAGTAAGCAGTGTGTTTTATCATTGGGGTGTGTGTATGTGAATGACCCAAACTTATAAAACAAGAAAAATCTAAATAAATAAAATACCTATAAAATTCCGGGTTGGGGTATTCAGAAAGCTGTTTGTCATACCTCATACCTGTGTTTGGAGTTTGTAAGTATAAAAGGCACGCTGTCTCAACCCTCCCCCACCCTGGGCAAGGCCACAATCTGCCTGTCTAGGTTATCATAAGGGACCCAACAGAGGCTGCCGCCTCAGTCTCGTGGTATGTGACCCGCTTTCCACCTGATTCTGGATGACCTTGAGGACACAGGTGTTGCTGGGAAAGGGGAGGGGATGGGAGAAGGGGCAGACACCAGGCAGTGGAATCTTTGTCCAGCTGGGTGCCCCAGGTCTCCGTGTCAGCTGCCCCATTCTGGAAGGAAGAAAAGGCTTGAGTGACCAGTGACTAGTTTGAGGCCCTAGTAGGAGGCCTGCTGGACCACAGGAGGTCAGGTAATGCGGTAGTGGGGGTGGGGTCGGGTTGCTATCTTGGTCAGTGGAGACTTTGTTTCTGTTTTGGAAGATGAGCGCAAGGTTCCTTATCTCAGACTCTCTGAGGACAGTGTTATTCTGGGACAAGGGACTTCGCTCTTGTTGGTCAGCATGTCACTAACGAGTAGATACTGACTTACCGAACATGCTTGAGGCCCCAGAACTATTTAAATTGGGTCTAGTGGAGTACACCTGCAATCCCAGCTACATACAGGGTTCAAGGCCATTCCAATCTACATGAGCCCTATCCCAAAAGGAAAAATAAAAAGTAACAATCTTGCTTTAAGATTGCTTCGGTGGCAGGTCCCTCAGGGTCCCTGCCTTTAATCGCAGCACTTGGCAGGGAGAGGAAGGCAGATCTCTGTGAGTTGAAGGCTAGCCTGGTCTACAAAGAGAGTTCCAGGACAGACAGGGCTACACAGAGAAACCCTGTCTTGAAAACAAACAAAACAAAACAAAAAGTGCCTGGCTGGAAGGTGTATGTTACAGATTTCTGGGTCTCAAAAGACTCTTCCTTGAAATAGAATCCCTGGCTGGAGCTGGGGCTCTGAAACCTCTAGAACAGCAGTTCCCAACCTTCCTAACGCTGCAGCCCTTTAACACAGTTCCTCATGATACGTGACCCTCCCACCATAAAAAAAGTATTTTTGTTGGTACCTCATAACTGTAATTTTGCTACTGTTATGAATTGTAATATAAACATCTGCATTTTCCTGGTGGTCTTAGGCAACCACCATGAAAGGGTTGTCGGACCCGCAAAGGTGTTGCAGTCCTCAAGTTGAGAATCACAGCTCTAGGGCAATTTAATGAGAACTTGTCTTAAAATATGGTAAGGAGGGGAGGGGCGCTTTTTAAAAAGGTAAAAAGAAGGCTGAGGGTTTACTTCATCCGTAGAATGCTTGCCTAGCACACTCAGGGCTCTGGGTTCAATCCCCCATGCTGGGGCCACGTGGGGTGGGGGGGGTCTTAGCTCTATGTGACATTTGTGCTGCTGGACACTGAACCAGGCCCTCATGTATTCTAGAAAAACCTCTGAATTAGACTCCCTGATGAGCTGTATATCCAAACTTGTAGTGGCCATTGCTTTTCCACTTAAATCCTTTTTTTTCCAGATGGGGAAACTGAGGCTCAGGGTCATAGTATGATAAGATCAGAATCCAGGGCTAGCATCCTTTTCTCCCTAAGCTTTCAGCAGCCCTGGAGATGGGGAGAGTGCAAATATGACAGAGGGAGGGCGCGGCAGGAGAGAGGACCGACTGCCACCTGTGTTGCAGCTGAGCTGGATGCATGGCTTGGCGGCTGACTGTGCCGGAACTCCAGGACCAGCTACAGTGTCCCATTTGCCTGGAGGTCTTCAAAGAGCCTCTGATGCTACAGTGCGGTCACTCCTACTGCAAGGACTGCCTGGACTCTTTGTCCCAACACCTGGACTCCGAGCTGCGCTGTCCTGTGTGTCGTCAGTCGGTAGACTGCAGCAGCTCCTCGCCTAATGTCTCCCTGGCCCGGGTGATCGATGCTCTGAGGCGCCCGGGAGACACAGAACCCACCGTCTGCGTGCACCACCGAAACCCTCTCAGTCTCTTCTGCGAGAAAGACCAGGAATTCATCTGTGGTCTCTGTGGCCTGCTGGGCTCACACCAACACCATCGTGTCACACCAGTCTCCACCGTCTACAGCCGCATGAAGGTGCGAGGGGCGGGCGGGCCGCTAGGGGGAGGAGCAGAGCAAAGGGCGGCTCTCCCGAGTTCTCTCTTGTGCCTCCACGCCGCCGTAGAATAAGGCTACTGCACCAGGACTCCATTTCCCCTCCCATTCCGTCTTGGGAGTGTATCGCACACATACACAAGTATGCATTCATCCATTGTTTATTTAACACTTACTTGATTATCGACTGTATGCACGCATGTACCACAGCATGCATGTAGAAGTCAGAGGACAATTGTGGAAGTCAGTTCTCTTCTTCCACGTGGAACCCCCTTCATTAGTTTTTGAGGAGTTGCTTATATACCAGGGTCCTGAGGATCGCAGCTGCAGGAATGGCGGGGAGCCCCTTGCTAGACCTTTCCTATTCTTTTTCCTTGTATCTCTAGCTTGTTTCATTTTGTTTTGCTTGCTGTGCTAGGAATGGAATCCAAGGCTTAGTTTAAGCAGCATTCTGCCACTAAATGACATCCTAGGCTCAGTGGTATGGTTTTTTGTAGTGGTTTATTGTAGCTTAGACTGGCTTTGAACTCACTATATAGCCCAGACTAATGCTGAACTCTAAATTTTCTTGATTCATTCTCCACAGAGCTGAGATTATAGGCATGTATCACAATAGATTTTTTTCTTTTTATGTTCTTTATTCATTTATGTGTGGACACACATATCGAGGACAACTTCAAGGAATCATCTTTCTTATTCCACCACAATCAAACTCAGATCATCAGGCTTCACCTGCTGCACCACAACACTGGCCTGACTTCCTCAGAGCTCCTAAGCCCATCGGTTCACAAGCATGAGGGAGGGGCCTTCATTCCTTGCTGTATTTCAGCATCTACAGCAGAGGTTCTTAACTTGTGGGTCGAGACCCTTTAAGGGCTAAACAACTCTTTCACAGGGATAGCATACCAAATATCCTGCATACTAGATATTTATATTGTGATTCATAGCAGAAGAAAAATTAAAGTTATAATGTAGCAATGAAATAATTTTATGGTCGGGGCTCTCTACAACATAAGGAACTGTATTAAAGGGTCACAACATTAGGACAGGTGAGAACCACTGGTCTATAGCTACAGCTGGCAAATGTTCAAAATACAGGTATTAAATTTGTGAATTCCTCAGCCCATGGACTGTTATCTCAGGTGAATAGATCAACATTTACTATTTATTTTTCTTTTTTTTTTTTTTTTTTTGGTTTTTCGAGACAGGGTTTCTCTGTGTAGCCTTGGCTGTCCTGGAACTCACTCTGTAGACCAGGCTGGCCTCGAACTCAGAAATCCACCTGCCTCTGCCTCCCAAGTGCTGGGATTAAAGGCGTGCGCCACCACCGCCCGGCTTACTATTTATTTTTCAAATGTCATATATATGACATTTATATATAATATATTTATTATATAAGGTTTGAGAGTCATGTTTCTAAGGCTGGAGATGTGGTTCAGAGGTACAGCACTTGTCTAGAATCCCTCAGTGAAGGCCTGTGGACATAGCCCAGAGGTAGAGCACCTTCCTATAATCCCAAGGTGAGTTGGGCGGTGTGGTTTAGTGGCAGACAGCTTTGGTTTTATCCCAACACCAGAAAGAAAGAGAAAATGTATATATAGTATTTTGTCAGTGGGACTGAAAAGGATTAGTTTTATTGTTCTTTTTTTTGGTGCATTTCTTTGTTCCTTTGACCTGGAGTATAACATCAAGGATAACACCAGGGCTGGGCAGTCCTGGGCCTTTTACCCACATGTACACAGTTGGTGTCTAATATGTGCAGGCACTGTGCTCATGCCTGCTATAGCAGTAGGCAAAGGTCTCCCCAGGCCTGGAAGATGCATCACTTGGGGTCTGCTGAGCTCTCTGTGTGTTGGATGCCCGGCTAAGTACCAGGTGCCGACAAGAAGCAGCCTAAGGAAGGAAGGGCTTATTTTGGCTCATGGTTAGAGGGTACAGTCCATCACAGCAGGGAAGGCATGGGGGCAGGAGCATGAGGTGGGTGGTTGCATGGCATCCACAGTCAGGAAGCAGGGAGAGATGGATGCAGGTACTAAGCTCACTGTCCCCTTTTCCTTAGTCAAGGACTTCAGCCCATGGCATGGTGCCACTCACACTCAGGTGAGTTTTGTCTTCCTGGACTGAACCACTCTGGACACACCAGAGATGCATATCACACTGTTTCTAAATCTAGTCAAACTGATTATTGAGATTAATCATCGTAGTGGTCATGGATCCTGCAAAATCTCAAGCAGTCAGGGAAGACTTCCTGGAGGAAGTAGACTGCCAACCTGAGTCACAAGAAAGGCCAGTGGTGGGGGTGGGGGGCAGAGAGAGCAGCACCTACAAAGGATCAGGAGGTATGTGTAGGGTCATTCCAACACTGGGGAGACGGGACAATGGTGAGGGCACTTGTTGCCTGAATTTGCATCTTCAGCACTGTATAAAAAGCCAGGCATGGCTGTGTATGTCTGTGACACCAGCAGTGTAGAAATAAAGAAACAGGAGGATGGCTGGGGCTTGCTGGCTGCCAGCCAAGGGGCAGTTTCACTAAGAGACCCTGTCTCCAGGGAATGAAGTAGAGAGGGATGGAACAGGGCTAATGACATCCTTCTCCGGACGCCACGGTATGCAAGTGGGCATGCATATCCAGGTATGTGTGTGGCACATATCACACACACGTGTACACATACCCACACATGCGTGCGCGCGCGCACACACACACACACACACACACACACACACACAAAATCCCGCAATTTAGGAGGAAGTTAAGAGCCAAGCCTGGTGGTGAACACCTAATGCAGAAGCAGTAGGATCAGAAGTTCAAAGTCAGCCTTGGTTACACATCAAGTGTGAGACCAACCTGAGTTACATGAAACCTCAGGATATGAGGAGAGAGGAAGAGAAAGTACCATGAGGAGGACAGTAGGGAGGGAACAGTAGCTGGCTATCCTGGTATCCTGGGAATCAGAGGGGCAGCACCTTAAGATCTCTGAGGCCTTGGGATGGAGACTGGAATGTGGTGGTAATGAAGCCAGGTGTGGTAGACCACACTCTGAAGGCTGAGGGAATGGGATCAAGAATTAGAAACTAGGGCTGGAGAGAAGGCTCAGTGGTTAAGAGCACTGACTGCTGTCCCAGAGGTCCTGAGTTCAACTCCCAGCAACCACATGGTGGCTCACAACCATCTGTAATGGGAACCAATGCCCTCTTCTGGTGTGTCTGAAGACAGCTACAGTGTACTAATACACACACACACACACACACACACACACACACACACACACACACACTAAATAAATAAATACATACATAAATACATAAATAAATAAAAAATTAGAGGTTAGCCTGGAGTATATAAAGGGGAGCCTGTCTAAATAAACATAAGCAACAAAAGCCATCAAACAAACAAGGAAACAAAACAGTACTTGGGAAGCAGAAGGATCTGAGCTGACAGCTGGGCCCACAAGACATGGCCCCCAGCATGTAAAAGCATCTGCCAGGCAAGTGTAAAGACCTGAGTTCAATCCCTGCATACAGTAGAAGGATAGTACAGGCTCCTAAAAGTTGTCTTCTTCTGACATTCACAAATGTGCCTTGGCATGCATATGTACACACACACACAAACACACACACACACACACAGAGAGAGAGAGAGAGAGAGAGAGAGAGAGAGAGTTTTGTTTGGTTTTTCGAGACAGGGTTTCTCTGTGTAGCCTTCACTGACCTGGAACACACAGAGATCGGCCTGCATCTGCCTCCTGTGTGCCAGAATTAAAGGTTTGTGCCACCACACCTCCTGGCTACATGCACTATACATATATATATATATACGGAGAAAGAGAGAGAGAGAGAAGGGGGAGGGAGGGAGGGAGGGAGGGAGGGAAGGAGAGAGAGAGAGAGAGAGAGAGAGAGAGAGAGAGAGAGAGAGAGAGAGAGAGACTAGCTCTCAATACATTATCCTGCTGGACTGGAACTCACTGTCTTCCTGCCTCAGTCTCCTAAGCTGGGATGTAAGTGTGTGACTTGCATAGCTTCCTCTCCCCATGACTCAGTTTCTCCTCTTAAGGGAGTAAGTGTGGCTGTTCCCTCCTGAGACTGCTGGAGACGCTCTGCGCCTGTGTGTCTCAAACAAAGACAGAACATCAGTCACCCTGTATCCCGGGCTTGCTGGCTTCTTCTTTTTTTTTTTTTTTTTTAGACTCTTTTTTGATTTGTTGTGTTTTGTGTGCATTAGTGTTTTGTGTATCATGTGCATGCCTGGTCCCCACGATGGTCAGAAAAGGTTGTTGGATCCCCTGGACTGGAGTCAGAGATGCTTCTGAGCTGCCACAGAGGTGCTGGGAATCAAACACTGAGCCATCTCTCCAGCACTTTTTCAAAATAAATCTTCCTTTCCTTTGCTCTTTCCCACCTCCCATTCCTTTCCTACCCTCTGCTTCCCCTCTCCTCCCCCTCCTTCCCTTGCTTTCCCCTGCCCCACCTCTCCTTCCTTCCTTTCCTTCTCTTCCCTTCTCCCCCCTTCTCCTCTCTCCTCCCCCTCCCCTCTCCTTCCTCATCCTTCTCGTTCCCTCCCTGACAATCTGGTTACCTGTGATGCAGGCTGGCCTTGAACTCCTGCCTCGGTGTCCTGCGCGCTGGGATGACAGTCACGTACCCACTACGATGCCTTTCTTAATGCCCTTCACCTGGGTGTGGAGGGCAACTAGAAAGCTCGGGCTGCTACTCTGGCTCCACTGCCATGGCAACTGGGAAGGTCTTGGAAGGGAAAGGGTTAGCACAGAAGGGAAAGCTACTCACAGGACAGTGGCTGGCTTGTCACCCCCAGGAAGAGCTTGCAGGCCGCTTGTCTGAGCTGAAGGAAGAGCACAGGACCGTGGAGGAGCTCATTGGCAAACTGGTGAACAACAGGACCCGAATCATTGTGAGTCCCTTCCCCTGCCTGGGGCCCAAGATTCATCCACCCTGTTCCTACAGAAGTGTCTCCCACCCCTTCTCGCTGCCAGCCCACATTCTCTCTTTCTGACAGTCTTGTGTAGTCCAGGCTAATCTTGAACTCTTGATATAGCTAAAAATTACCTTGAACTTTTCATCCCCAGACATCCTCTTTCTGGGTGCTGAGATTATTGGTGTGTCCCATCATGCTTAGTTTATGCAGTGCTGGAGATGGAATGCAGTGCTTCATGACTGCCAGGCAGGTGCTCTACTGCTGAGCCACTTCCCTGGGAGATTCTAGGGAAGAGCTCTATCACTAAACAACACCTCTAACCTCTGTCTTGGGATTCTAGGCAGGGGCTCTACCACTGAGCCACGCCCCCAGCCCCTTCCTGAGGGACTCTAGGCAGGGGCTCTACCACTGAGCCACGCCCCCAGTCCCTTCCTGGGGGATTCTAGGCAGGGGCTCTACCACTGAGCCACGCCCCCAGCCCCTTCCTGGGGGATTCTAGGCAGGGGCTCTACCACTGAGCCACGCCCCAGCCCCTCCCTGGGGGATTCTAGGCAGGGGCTCTACCACTGAGCCATGCCCCCAGCTCCTCACTGGGGGATTCTAGGCAGGGGCTCTACCACTGAGCCATGCCCCCAGCTCCTCACTGGAGGATTCTAGGCAGGGGCTCTATCACTGAGCCACGCCCCCAGCCCCTCCCTGGGGGATTCTAGGCAGGGGCTCTACCACTGAGCCACACCCCCAGCCCCTCCCTGGGGGATTCTAGGCAGGGGCTCTACCACTGAGCCACGCCCCCAGCCCCTCCCTGGGGGATTCTAGGCAGGGGCTCTACCACTGAGCCACGCTCCCAGCCCCTCACTGGGGGATTCTAGGCAGGTGCTCTACCACTGAGCCTTGTTCCCAAGCCCTTTGCTGGGGGTTATAGACAATTGCTATGTCCCTAACCCACATTTTCTGACCTTGTTTTTGTTAATTTTATTATTGCCAGTCGTTGTGACCAGAGGGTTCTAGTACTGAACCACACCCCCAGCATTTTCTAATTCACCCTTTATAGAAGAGGGTGCCTTCTACACAAAGCCAAGTTCAAATAATTCCCAGGAGGCTGGCATGTCACCCACAGGAAGAACTTGCAGGCCGCTTGTCTGAGCTGAAGGAGGAGAGCAGTAATGTGGAGGAGAATGTGAAGTTGTCAGAACTGGTTCCAAGTTGGCTTTTGTTCAGTGTCCTTTGGGGCTGTGATAAGACAGGACGGGAGTCCCAGAAATGAAGTCTCAAAGCTGGGGCCCAGCTCTCCTCCATTTCCTGGTGCCACCTGTGTCTGCTTGCCCTTGGCAGCTATCGTGAGATACTGGGGAACAAAAGTCTGGACACAGAGCTGTCAAGTGTAGGGGTGGCAGAGAAGGGACAGCAATGCTACATGTGCTCTCACTCAGCTCTCCTGAGCCTTAGGAGAAAGATGACAGAGATTTTTTTTTGTTTTAAGACAAAGGTTTCTCTGTGTAGCCCTGGCTGTCCTAGAACTCACTATGTAGACCAGACTAGCCTTGAACTCACAGAGATCTGCCTGCCTCTGCCTCCCCAGTGCTGGGATTAAAGGTGTGAGCCACCCCTGACCAGCTGATGGTGATTTTTTTTTTAAGCTATGAAAAGCCTGAGGGTCCTTTAACCCAACTGCAGCTGGATGACTGTCACTGTCTGACCTGTCCTGTTAGTGTCCCACACTCGGGGGTTGGTAGGAAGCATGTAATACCTGCCTGTCCCTTTCTATAGCCGAATCTAATTATTTTTTTCTTTTAGTTTTTGTTTGTTTATTTATTTTATTTTTGACACAGGGTCTTACTATGGAGCCCTGGCTATGTAGTTCTAGGCTGTCCTGCCTGCGTCCTGAATGCTGAGGCTAAAGACGTGTGTCACCATACCTGGCCCTACTTCTTTTATTTTGTATTATTACAAATCATTTTGCTCTTTGGCTATCCTTAACAACAACAATAACAACAAACACGATCACCTGCACTCAATGGTGGCGCATGCCTTTAATCCCAGCACCTGGGAGGCAGAGGCAGGCAACTCTCTGTTGGTTTAGGGCCAGCCTGGTCTACAAAGTGAGTTCCAGGGCAGCCAGGGCTACACAGAGAAATTTTGTCTCAAAAAGCAAACAAACAAACAAAAGACCATTGATCTGACCAAATATTTACCAAGTTTATTTTTATGTTCAAGGTCAATTGAAGATGAATGCAGGGTCTCTGTCGGAGCCCTGGCTCTTTTAATCTGTCATCTACCAATCATGCTGTGGGATCCATCAGGGTTTTGCCTATCAGGTAGCTTCCCCCAGAAGTGTTGAAGGCATTTCATTCTGTGGCTACCCTTAATTTCAGAGTCTACACTCCTGAGAGAGTAAACCCTGGGTCTCCACAGCTCTCTCTGATCAAGAGGATGACCTGCCAAAGCTTCAGGGCTCCTTCGGAGGCATTCTGTTGTTTCCTGGAATGTAGCTGACCTGGGATCAAGCACGGGCCAAAGAATTGGCTGCCGTCTTAGCCCCTAGACCATTATCGGTGGTGGCCTCCAAGTATGGTTATTGAACATTCAGAAGGTCACCTACACCAGCAGTTAAGAATAAACAGTGCTTTCAAACTTAGCTGTTGATAACACTTAGATAAAGTTTGACAAAGGCACATTTCCAAATAAACCTTAACTCTGTTAGGACTCAGTTTCCTAACTCGAAGCTAGGTGGAGACCATGGACAATGATCTTGATAAAACAGCTAACCTTTGTGCTCTAAGCATTTGTTTTTGTAAGCCCATTGGGGAAAAAAAGCCCATTTTTCCTAATAAACAACTTCGTATTTAAATGAAAACAGGAAACTGTAGCTTAAACACAGAGAACTTATACCTTATGTCTTCAATACATGACAGCTGCAAATGCAAACCAAACAGTCCTAAAGATAATTTTAATAATTTAACTTTATTTTATGTGCATTAGTGTGAGGGTGTCAGGTCTCCTGGAACTGGTGCTACAGACAGTTGTGAGCTGCCATGTGGGTGCTTGGAATTGAACACAGGTCCTTTGGAAGAGCACACAGTAATAATACAAAGTGACCAGTCTCAATTCTTGAAATCCAGGAACAGTAGAGTATAGAAAGATCAACCCCCAAGGGAGGCTATTTCTCCATTTGGGTGAGGCTGTAGGTTGGAGCATTGTGTCCTGCGAGGTAGTTTATTTCCCACCATCAATAAAAACTTCTTGGGTCATTTAGTGTAACTAGACAATGACCAAGCAAATAACATTCCAAGAATGTTTAATTACACTTCCATTTTGTCTTCGGTTTTATTTAGAGTTTCAGTCACACTATGAACTAAAACGAATGTGGCCTAACTTAACAGTTTTCATTTATATGACCCGTCTTAGTTACTGTCCTATTACTGTAAAGAGATATCATGACTAAGGCAACTCTTATAAAAGAAAGCATTTAATTTGGGACTTCCTTATAGTTTAATGTGCCATGCTCATCATGTTTGGAAGATTCAGGCATGGCACTGGATCAGAGCTTTACATCCTGATCCACATGTGGCAGAGGGGGGAGGGAGAGGGGCAGAGACAGAGACCAAGAGGGAGACAGACAGACATTGGGTCTAGCCTGGGCTTTTGAAACTTCAAAGTGCACTCTCAGTCACACATCTCCCTTAACAAAGCCAAACCTCCTAATCCTTCTGTCTTAGTTAGGGTTTCATTACTGTGAACAGATACTATGACCAAGGCAACTCTTTTTTTTTTTTTTTTTTTGGTTTTTTGAGACAGGGTTTCTCTGTGTAGCCTTGGCTGTCCTGGAACTCACTTTGTAGACCAGGCCGGCCTCAAACTCAGAAATCCTCCTGCCTCTGCCTCCCAAGTGCTGGGATTAAAGGCGTGCGCCACCACCGCCCGGCTCCCAAGGCAACTCTTATAAAGACATTTAATTGGCGCTGACTTACATACAGGTTCTGAGGTTCAGTCCATTATCATCAAGGCAGGAGCATAGCAGTGCCCAGGCAGGCATGGTGCAGGAGGAGCTGAGAGTTCAACCTCTTCATCTGAAGGCTAGCAGGAGAAGACTGGCTCCCACATGGTTAGGAGGAGGGTATCATTGCCCATGCCTACAATGACACACTTCCTACAACCAGGCCACACCTACTCCAAAAGGCCACACCTTCTAATAGTGCCACTCCCTGAGCCAAGTGTATCCAAACCACCACACCTTCCCAAACAGTTCCACTCACAGGTGACTAAGCATTCACATATATGAGCCTATGGGGCCATTCTCACTCTCATTCATGAGCCAATTTGGTATACGTGAAATTGAAGGTTTCAAGAAATGAGTCTACAGTTAAGAATCTGGTTTTTCAAGACAGAGTTTCTCTGTGTGTAGCT
Organism: Tokudaia tokunoshimensis; assembly: GCA_036184795.1. Taxonomy (NCBI): domain Eukaryota; kingdom Metazoa; phylum Chordata; class Mammalia; order Rodentia; family Muridae; genus Tokudaia; species Tokudaia tokunoshimensis. The sequence goes on from BTHU01000006.1 coordinate 25,259,665, forward strand.
CTGGCTGTCCTGGATTTTCTTTGCAGACCAGGCAGGCCTTGAACTCACAGACCAAAGACAAACATGAGCAAGGCAAACCATGACTCAACAACAAGATCAAACCATGGCTCAGTCCCCACAAAAGCCAAACCATGACTCAGCAAAAATAGCCAAACCAATTCAGTAAAGCTCCAAAGTGAGACTGGGCAAAATCCCCAACCATGGCTTAGCTGAACTGACAACCAGAACCACACACTGGCTGTTAAAGAGGGTTTCAGGTTTAGGATCAGGGCCAGGATTAGCAATAGAGTAAGGTACGTGCCTAGCATGCATGAGGCCCCAGGTTCAATCTCCAGTAGTGCAAAAAATTAAAAAATATAAAATAGAAGTCGGTCACTCTAGTGCTCCCCAGTCACATGAACCCGACACTATCATCTGCCCACTTGGCATCTAGGATGAGCCCCTTCAGGCCGGGCCAGAAAGACAAGGCCCTGGGGAAGCTTGGTTGTGACTGCCCTGTGACTGGCCCCCCTGTCTTAGAATGAGTCCGACGTCTTCAGCTGGGTGATCCGAAGAGAGTTCCAGGAGTTGCATCACCTGGTGGATGAGGAGAAAGCCCGCTGCCTGGAGGGGCTAGAGGGCCATACGCGTGGCCTGGTAGCCTCCCTGGACATGCAGCTAGAGCAGATTCAGGGTACACAGGAGCGACTGGCCCAGGCGGAGCAGGTGCTGGAGGAGTTTGGGAATGAGAGTCACCATGAGTTCATCCGGGTGAGTGGACAAGAGCGTGGTCCCCAGCTTCCTCCTCAACAAGGCGTAGTTTGGACGCAGCAGTAACCCCCTGTTCTTCTCTTTCTTCCAGAAGTTCCACTCCATGACCTCCAGGTAACAACCTCAACTGAAGCTGTTGGCAGAGAGGTCAGCCAGTGTGTCCAGTGGCTGGGCACAGGCATCTCGTCCACATGGTTCCTTCCTGTGGTCTAGCCCTAAGCTGCTCCCCATGTGTGTCTGTCACTGAGCACAAGGAAAGCTATGGCAACAGATTTTGCCTCAAGCTCTGATGACATTGTGGAGGAAGGTGATGGCCAGGGACTGGTGTGACAGCTGGGAAGCTGCAGTGTGTTGGCAGGCAGAGAAATGAGAGCGAGGTGGTGTGCAGAGCACAGGATGTGGTGAATGAAGTTCATCTGTGGAGTCAACTGTTGTGTGAGGAAGGGGAGAGGAGATGGACCGGGCAGGGAAAAGCAGAATGAGGGGCCTCGAGGTACACTCTTCAAAGCTTGGGAGGGAGTGCTGGAAAGTTAGTGTTAGTGGAAAACTCAACAGTTCCTGAGCCCACCCTGTCTGTGTGTGGCTCCTTCTTTTTTTAATTCCTAATTCTCATTTTATATGTCTGAGTGTTTTGCCTGAAGTGCCCACAGAAGTCAGAAGACAGCATTGAATTCCCAGGAACTGGAGTTACAGCCGGTTGTAAGCTGCCATGTGGGTGCTTGGTATCGAACCTGGGGCCTTTAGAAGAGCAGTCAGTGTTCTTAACCACTGAGCCAGCCACCTCTCTAGTTTATGTGTTGTTGTGCATGCACATTTATGGGTGTGGAGACCAGAAGCAGCCCTGGCTGCTGTGAAGGATCACCCTGGTTGGGTTTTGGTTTTTTTGAGACAGGGTCTCTCACTAGTCTGGGGCTCAGCAAGTGGGCTAGGCTGACTGGTCAGAGAGCCCCAGGAATCTGTCTGCCTCCACCCTCCCGGTACTTACTGCACTTGGCTTTTTAGATTTATCCTTTTATTTTATGTGATGTTATGCATGCATGTCTGCATATCAATTGTGTGCTCCCTGAGTGATGGGGTCAGAAGAGGGAGATGAATCCCAGGGAACTGGAGTTGCAGACAGTTGTCACCTGCTATGTGTATGGGGCAACAGAACCCCGGTCCTCTGCAAGAGCAACAAGTGATCTTACCAGTGAGCCGTCTCTTTAGCCACCATGACCGGTGGGTTCTGGGGGTCGAACTCAGGTCTTCATTCTTGCCAGGCAGGCAGTTTACCCACTGAGCTCCCGCCCAGCCTGCCCTCCTGGTTTTCTTTAGTCTTTGGGGCCACGTGCCTCCAGAGCAGAGATGGAAAGGAACAGACAATTTGCTGGGAGCAGAATCAGGTGACCTGATGTAGAGGTCTCAGGTGTCAGCACGCGTGAGAAGCACCTTGCAGGCTGGCTAAAATACATTATACAACTTCCCCAGGGTGATCAGTTTCTGATGAGCAGATCTGGGGCAGGGCCTAAGGATCTGCATCTCTAACAAGCTCCCAGGAAAGCTAAACAGGTTTCCCCAGACCCGTGCTCGGTGGACACCTGTTCCATTAGTGACCTTGCCTTGCTGAGACCACATTACCTGATGCAAATGACTTAAGGGAGGAAAGGTTTATTTTGGTTTCAGACGGCTATCAGCCCATCTTGGCCAGGAAGGTGTGACAGTATTCGTGGTTTGTTCACATGCTTGCAGATAGGAAGTAGAGAGATAAGACTTAAGCCAGAAGTGAGGATAACCTTCAAAGACCTGCTACATGACCAATTTCCACCAGCCAGGTCCCACCTCTTTCTAAAGAGTTCTGCCAGCTGGGGATCAAATTTCAGAACCTGAGCCTGTGGAAGACGCTTCCAATTCTCTCCGTAAGGGCGCTGTGCAGCATCCCTACCATGTGTGTGAACCATGGTGTGGTGCTGGAACCTGCCTAGGCATCCAGTGAATGAAGAGAAGACAAGTTCATAGACACACAGACAGAAAAGCTGGGGTCAGGTGGGACATGCACACTCTGAGGCAGTGGCATCAACTGCACAGCAACCTAGGATCCTGGAACGCTTATTAGGTGCAGTGTGGGGGTGGGGTGGAGTGGGGGGAGTTAGCAGGAGGTGTCTATGGGCCAGCAGTCTCAAACACCCGGAAGCTGCAGTTTTGGCACACACTCAGACTTTTACATGCTGTCAACATTTGCACTGGGACAAGAGGAAGGCTTTGGCATTCCTTTGAGCCTCACCCCGGGGGAAGGCTTTGCCATTCCAGGGGTCTGAAACATTGCAGTCCTTGACCTGGGCCATGCCTAGGTCAACAACTGCATCCCCTCAAGACTTCGCGCATTTCCTCCAGGCTTCCTCAGCTCCCAGACAATCCCAATTCTAGGAAGCAGGCATGTTCTCCATGAACAGGAAGGAGGCCTGGGGAGAGGAAAGGGTGGTATCATCGATGTGTGGCCCGAGTGAATTTATTCCTGTAGACCCCCACATGAGGAGGGTGGGAGGCAGCCTTGATGCAGAGCCCCCCAACCACTGGGACCCATGCACACAGGGCAGACGTCCAGCAGGCTCGGCCTTGGGAAGGTGTCTTCAGTCCGATCTCCTTCAAGCCAGCTCTCCACCAGGCTGACATCAAACTGACCGTGTGGAAGAGACTCTTCCGGAAGGTTCTGCCAGGTGAGGGTTCAAACTGTGATCCTCCCAACTCATCAGTGGTACCAAGAGGCATAGAGAGAACTAAAGGGAGCCCGCATGGGCTGGGGAGGAGAGTGTGGGAGTGGCTGTGCAGGGGCACACACTTGCAAAGCAGTCCACCTGCTCCCTAGCAGAACTCCGTCACAGTGGCCATGACCAGTGCCCTTCACACTTCACAGGCATAATCCATCCACCCACCCACTCGCCCGTCTCATCCACTTACCCCACCCCCTCACCCCATCCATCCACCTACCCACTCGCCCATCTCATCCACTTACCCCACCCCCACCCCATCCATCCTGCATCCCCTTCCATCCACACAGCCCTGTGCCCGCCCCTTCCAGGTCCTGCGGACACAGAGTCAGCACAGGTCCCGTGCTTGAGGACTCAGAGCGGCCATCACGGCCTAGGCAGGGTCTGTGGCTTCTCTGTGAGCCACCCACAGGCCTCTTTCTCTTCTAGCTCCAGAATCTCTCAAGCTGGACCCGGCTACTGCCCACCCTCTCCTGGAGCTCTCTAAGGGCAACACAGTGGTGCATTGTGGCCTCCTTGCCCAGAGACGAGCCAGCCAACCCGAGCGCTTCGACTACAGCACCTGCGTCCTGGCTAGCAAGGGCTTCTCTTGGGGGCGCCACTACTGGGAAGTGGTGGTAGGGAGCAAGAGTGACTGGCGCTTGGGGGTCATCAAGGGCACAGCCAGCCGCAAAGGCAAGCTGAACAAGTCCCCAGAGCACGGTGTATGGCTAATTGGCCTGAAAGAGGGTCGGGTGTATGAGGCTTTCGGCTGCCCGCGACTGCCACTGCCTGTGGCCGGCCACCCTCACCGCATCGGCGTCTACTTACACTATGAGCAGGGTGAGCTCACGTTCTTTGATGCTGACCGCCCTGATGATCTGCGAACACTCTACACTTTCCAGGCTGACTTCCAAGGTAAACTGTACCCTATCCTGGACACATGTTGGCATGAGAGGGGCAGCAACTCACTGCCCATGGTGCTGCCCCCGCCCAGTGGGCCTGGCCACCTCACCCTTGCACCCGTATAGGCTGTCCTGGTCCTGTCTGCCCATTGGTCTGTCCTGCTAGACACAGGGATTTGAGGGGTTCTGCTGGGTCTCAATGTTTGGATTGCTCGAGAAGGCCTGCCCCTGGAACATTTATATCAGGGGACATAGCTCTTCCTCACCACCTAGGGGTATGCATGCTACCTTGCACCTTACCTGGTCCTGTATCCACTCAACTTATGAAGCAGCCCTGTGCCTCCTAACTCTTCCAGCAGAGGGCAGAAACATTCCCTCACGTATGTAATCTTTATCACTGGGACCTTCAAACATCTATTAAAAACAATAAATTTGACATTTTTCTCATTATTTCTCATTATTAATTATTACTACTATTTTAATATTTATTCTTATCTAGGTGTATGCTTGTGCCACAGAGGTGAAATATAAAGCAGTATAATAGGGGCTGTGGCAGGAGTAAGAAGGTGCCTGGCAGGTGCCACCAAGGTGTCCCCTTGAGGAATCACACTGAGCAACAGGCCTGGTATAGTGTTTGTTGGGAAAGGGAAGAGAGTGGGGACTTGGAAAGGGGAAGAGGCAGAGAAGGGGGGTGGAGCAGAAAGAAAGAGAGACAGGCAGGGCAGGAACACATGGGGACAGAGAGTGAAAGGAGAGGGGGCTTGAGTAGTGACTACCAGTCCTCTTGTATGTGGCCGCTGTAACTGGCAAGCTGCACAGGTGGCAGCCGATGGTGCAAGCTGTTGCTAGGTTGCTGTTGACCAGAGCCTAGCAGAATCGTCTGTAAGCCAACACTCAGAAACTATGGAATCCCTTGGAGGTGGCATTACAAAAGGTTTTGATTGCCTAACATGTCTGGGAACAGTATGTGCTCTTAAGGGCTGAATCACCTTTCTTAGCCCCAACTACTATTATTTTGATAGAATTTCATGTAGCCCAGGCTGGCCTGAATTGGCTAGCCAAAGATTACCTCAAATCAATCTTTCTTTCCTTCCTTCCTTTTCTTTCTTAAAAGATGTGAGTATACTGTAGCTCTCTTCAGACACATCAGAAGAGGGCATCAGATCTCATTACAGATGGTTGTGAGCCACCATGTGGTTGCTAGAAATTGACGCAGGACCTCTGGAAGAGCAGCCAGTGCTCTTAACCTCTGAGCCTTGTCTTGATCTTCCTGCCTCTACCTCTTGAGTGCTGGGATACAGGAGCGTGCCATCACGCCCAGTTTATGCAGTGGAAGGACTGGAACCAAAGGCTTTCTGCCTGTTAGGCAAGCCCTCTATAGACCGAGTTCCATCATCAGTCCTCCTCCTCATCATCAATGTTGAGAACTGATCTCAGAACTTTGCACATGCTAGGCAAGTGCTCTACTTCAAGGGACAATGTCTGTCTGCCCTATTAAACACACACTTTTTTTTTTAAAACAATCTTGGCTATTTTTTCCAGTGCTAGGGATAGAATTCCAGAGACTCCCTAGATGGGTGTTCAACAATTCCAAGTACACATTAGTGGATTTAAGGCGGGTAATCAACCACTGAGCCATGCCCCCAGCCCCTCCATGGGGGATTCTAGGCGGGGCTCTACCACTGAGCCACACCCCAGCCCCTCACTGGGGGATTCTAGGCAGGGGCTCTACCACTGAGCCACGCCCCCAGCCCCTCACTGGGGGATCCTATGCAAGTGCTCTAACACTGGGCCACACTCCCAACCTCTCAGTAAAGGCATCTAGGCAGGTGCTTTATTATCGAGCCTTTCATCCCGTCACAGGGAGAGGCTGAGATAGGACAGCTAGGAGAGTCTGCGGTACCTTCTGAGTTCCAAAGTCTTAAAAAAAACGTTAAAAACTACAAAATAACTACACTGAATTAAGCAAAGAAAGCAGAATGACTTTTTTTCTTTCTTCCTTTTCTGGTCTTTTGAGAAAGGACCTCACTACGTAGCTCTGGCTGTCCTGAACTATGTAGACCTAGCTGGCCTCGAAGTCGCAAAGATCCTTCTGCCTCTGTTTACCGCGCGCTAGGATTAAAGGCGTGAGCCAGCACGCCCGGATTTAGAACCTAAAATTAATTTTTGGATGCTGAAAATGAGAAGCAGCCACCTTCTTTGGAGTCTAAGGAAGGCTCGAGCCCTTTGACTCCGGAAATCCGGTTGTACAAGTTGTCGCGGCGGCCGTAAAGCCAGGCCGAACTTTGCGACAGTGTCGTAAAGCCTTCGCGGAGGGCAAAGCATGGGGCTGTACGCGGCCGCCGCAGCCGTGCTGGCAGGCGTGGAAAGCCGCCAGGGCTCCCTCAAGGGGCTGGTGTATTCCAGCAACTTCCAGGTAGTGAGGCCGGGTGCTGGAAGGGAGGGCTAGGGAGTGGGGACCTGCCCGGTGGGAGTGCGAGGCGAGGCCCGCGTTGGGTGCAGCGGGTCTCCCCTCTGTCACGCAGAACCTGAAGCAGTTGTACGCTCTGGTGTGCGAGACGCAGCGCTACTCGGCGGTGCTGGACGCCGTGATCGCCAGCGCCGGGCTCCTTCGCGCAGAGAAGAAGCTGCGGCCGCACCTTGCCAAGGTGAGCGGCGGCCGGAGGCTGTCACCCGTGCAATAGCTCTTGCACCTCTTTCTGGGGTCCCAGTTGAGCTGGGACAGATGTGACTTCACTGGGAGCATTGCATGAAGGGTTAAGTAGGACAAAGTCGCAAAGGTGATGAAAGCGAGGAAGCTTGGGGTCCAGAGCTCTGCTGAACCTGGGGGGATAGCTTCAGGCATCGGGCAGGACACCGGGTTTACATGCTTGCCTGCCTGTCTTTGTAATGCTGGAGATTGAACCCAGAGTCTCCAACAAGCCATAGAAGAGTTCTCCCACTGAGCCACACCCGCAATACCTCATTGGATAGGATCACTAGACAGATGCTCTGTTCTTGAGCAGTGCCCCCAGCCCAGCCACTGGGGGACTCTAGGCAGGTGCTCTACCACTACCCCTGAACTACAAAGCAAGCTCTTCTTTCGGGTTACCCAGGTAGGTGCTTATTGCTGGGCTGCAACCCCTATTTCTTCTCTGGTGGATACTAAGCAAGCCTTCTCCCCTACTACTGAGCCTTGCTCTCAGTCTGTTAACTAGATACTAGGCAGACTTTTTTTTGAGCCACACCCTCAGCCCTTCCCTTGGAGATTCTAGGCAGGTTCTACTGAGCTATGTGCCCAGCCTTTGTTAAATTTTTTGAGACAGGGTCCTGCTAAGTTGCTCAGGAAGGTCTTAAATTGGTAACTAAGATTATCTTCAGCTTGTAGCTGCAGCTGCCGCCACCGCCGCGTCCTCCTCCTCCTCCTCCTCCTTTCTCTTCTGCTTCCTCCTTTCTTCTTTCTTCTTCGGTTTTTAGAGACATGGTTTCTCTGTGTCACCCAAGCTGATCTGGAACTCACTGTGTAGACCAGGCTAACCTTGAACTCACAAGAGATCCACCTGCCTCTGCCTCTTGAGTGCTGGGATTAAAGGCACCATTACCCATTTAGCTTGTAGTTTTCTTGCGTATGCATCTGATGTTGTTGGGATGACGGACATTTGCCCTCAAATCAGGCCATTGAATTTTTTCCTGATCTTGGACAAGAAAATCTGTTGACACGACCATCTGGACAGGTACCTCCTCCTCCCACGGGAGGCTTTTATGGTGTTAATATTGTTTGTTTTTCCCTGTCCAGGTGCTAGTGTATGAGTTGTTGCTGGGGAAGGGGTTTCGAGGGGGCGGAGGCCGGTGGAAGGCTCTGCTGGGACGGCACCAGGCAAGGCTCAAGGCCGAGCTGGCCCGACTCAAGGTTCATCGGGGTGTGAGCCGAAACGAGGACCTGTTGCAGGAGAGATCCAGACCTGGCCAAGGTGAGCTGGAGGCTGAGGGAGGGTGAGAGCCCTCAGGAGGCTTTCCTTCCTCCCCACTTGAGCGCTGTGGCGTCTAGCCTACCAGGTGCCGCGGTTCGTGCGCGTGAACACGCTCAAGACCCGCCCTGAGGATGCGATCGACTACTTCAAGAGACAAGGTTTCTCCTACCAGGGTCGCGCTTCCAGGTGAGAGCTGTGCGTCCTGCCTGGGTGCCTTCATTTCCCGCTGTGTCCAGATTTTTCAAGAAGCAGGAATCTGTTAGCGGAGAGACTGGACACGGGGCGGGGCGGGGGGGGGGTGATGGGGGAGGAGGGAGGGGGTAATGACTGCTTTCTCTAGATGTTTTTCCTACTTTCTCAGCAATATTTTCTTTCTTTTTAAGAAAGATGTTACTTTTGTTTTAAATGATATACCTGTCTGTGCGTGGGTGTGTGCATGTGTCTGAAGAGGACGTTGGACCCTCTGGAGTTGGGGGTTCTAGGCAGCTGAACTGCTGGATATGGGGCTGGGAACCGAATGTAGGTCCTCTGTGAGAGCAGTGTGTGTTCCTAACTGCTGAGCCACGTGTCTGGTATTGTCCGCATGAGACCTGTTTTGCTTGTTTGTCTGTCTGTTTTCCCTTGAACCCTGGTGTTCTTGCCGTTCTTGTTCTGCATTCCGTGACCCTCCGTTTGCTCTCCAGTCTAACCCCTCCCACCTTTCCACTCTCCTGTCTAGATCATAGCCTCTTCAGCTGTAAGCCAAAACACCACAGTACACACCTTTAACATTTGGGAGGTGGAGGCATGAGGATCTCCTGTTTCTGGGCAAGCCTGGTCTACAGAATGAGTTCCAGGATAGCCAAAGTTACAGAGAACCCTGATTTGAAAAACCAACAAACCCATAACAATGTGCAGTGTGTAATCTTTGGGAACAGTAAAAGGTTTCGAAGGCACAATGACCAAAATTAATTCAGAATCAAACACCTACCGGAGCCAGGGTGCTCTCTCAGCAACACGTATTGGTGTTGGATTATGTGACGTCATATAGCCTGACTCTGAACACGCCATGTGTGCACTTTGCATCACCCGTCCCTGCACAGCCTACAGACACCTTGGCACAGCGGTGAGACTACTGCATGCTAGGGACTTCAGCGTTTTACTCCATACATGGTTTCGGCTCTTTTAGAAACATAACGGTCTAAATACAGAAAACAAAGACTTTAACATTACCCTGCTGTCAAACTGCTATTCCTAGTTAAGTTATCAAAATAGTCTGCCTGTGGACTGCATGGTAGTAGAATGTCTAGTTTGTTTTTTTGTCTTTTTTTTTCTCGTTTTTTAAATTGGTGTTTAGCTGGACAGTGGTGGTGCATGCCTTTAGTCCCAGCACTTGGGAGGCAGGGGCAGGAGCTCTCTGAGTTGAGCACAACCTGATCTGCAGAGTGAGTTCTAGGACAGCCAGGGCTACACAGAGAAACTGTCTCAAAAAACAAACCCAAAAACTAAATGAAAAAATTAGTATTTGATTTGTTGACTGAGTTTTACAAAAAATTGTTGGATAGATTTTGGCTCTGGATCAGGACAAAACTATCAACTATTTTCAAAATGGCCCCCAATACACTTCTGTCATTTTGTGTCGCATATTTATGTGAAGTGCTGTTCTCACCATTAACATTTATAAAATCAATATATCAACCCAATTTAAACTCTTTTAGTTCTCATTAGTGTGTGTTATGTGAGGACATGCACATGTCTTGTGCCTGTGATCAGAAAACAAACTTGCATGAGGGGGTCCTCTCTGCCTCTGTGGGGTTCCAGGCATCACGTCAGGTCATCAGGCTTGTAGAGTAAGTGCCTTTACCTGGTAAGCCACCTCACTGACCCTTGCAACTTCTGCTCCTTTTCCTAAGAGGTGGGGATGAGGCTATATACCTGTCATCCCAGCACTGGAAGGCTGAGAGGGAACTGAGTTCCAGATCCTGTCTCAGTAAAAACAAACCAGCCCCAGAGCTAGAAATGTGGCCCAGCAGTTAAAGGGCACACACTGCTCTTGCAGAAGGCCCGAGTTCAGTTCCTGGCACCCGTGTTGTGTGACTTCTAACTCCTACTCCAGAAGGCACTGATGCCTCTCAGGGTATCTGCTCTCACATGAACATATTTACACATAGATGCATGACTTAAAGGAACAATTAATCTTTTTTTTAAATGAATAACAGGTGAGGTGGCTCAGTGGTTAAAAGCCGAGACTGCTTTCCTAGAAAACCAGAGTTTGGTTCCTAGCACCCACATGGTAGTCACAGCCTTCTGTAACTCCAGTCCTAGGGACTCGGACTCGCTCTTTTGGGAGGCACTGCAGCGTAGTGATGCACAGACAAAGCACCTGAGTACTGAAAATAAAAAGGTAAACACAAAATCTAACCGGTGGTTCCCCCTGCAGCCTGGAGGACTTGCGAACTCTCAAGGGGCAACATTTTCTTTTGGATCCCCTGCTGCCTGAGCTTCTTGTATTTCCTGCACAGACAGATCTGCATGAGCATCCGCTCTACCGTGCCGGCCATCTCATCCTGCAGGATAAGGTAGGGAGGGCAGGAGGAGGGGCAGGAAGTATGGGGAAGTGGTCGCAGGGCTCTGTGTTCACCCAGCTGCCTACCATCTTCTGTCCTGCTAGGCCAGCTGCCTCCCAGCCATGCTGCTGTCCCCCGCACCAGGCTCCCATGTCATTGATGCCTGTGCTGCCCCCGGCAACAAGACCAGCTACATTGCAGCCCTTCTGAAGAACCAGGGGTGAGTGCTGGTGATGCGCTTTGCCACAGAGGGAGGGGCGGGGTCGAATCTTGTCCTTTGCTGTCTCACTGGCAGCTCATGGCCTAGTCCCAAGCCAGGCTGTTGGCTTGAGACAAAACTCTCTCAGCCCTTGGGGTTCTTCCCAGGCTGGCTGGCTGTGGCAGTGACCCCTGTAGGTGATTTAGATGTGTTGTGTCCTAGCTTTTTGGGTTTGGGTGGTAGTGTATTGGGGATCGAATCCCCAAAGCATGCTAGGTAAGCACTCTCCCACTGAGCGACACTCACAACGTTCACTGGGGGATTCTACATAAGCCTTCTGTTGCTGAACCACGTTACAATTTGATGTTATCTAACTGTGGGCCTCTGTGCTCCATAAATGTTCAGGGACTGGCAAAATGGCTTGGCGAACCATTTTGAACTGAACTCTGGAACCCGAGTTCAGTACTTAGCACCCATGTCAGGTAGCTCACGACCTGTATCTCCAGTTCCCTGGGTTCCAACACCATTTTCTGACCTCCACACATATGGCAGACAGACACATAGAAGTCTTAATTTAAAGGAAATTCTCAGTTCGTTCTGCCTCTGCTCTCTTTCCTAGGAAGATCTTTGCTTTCGACCAGGATGCAAAGCGGCTGGCGGCTATGGCTACGTTGCTGGCTCGGGCTGGGGTTTCTTGCTGCGAGTTAGCAGAGAAGGACTTCCTAACAGTTTCTCCCTCTGACCAGCGTTACGGCCAGGTCCAGTACATCTTGCTGGATCCTTCTTGTAGTGGCTCTGGTGAGATGGGGACAGTGTGGCTGTGGTCATAGGCCTGCAGCAGCCTGGATACTGGCGGCTCCCAGTCAGTCTTGGTGTTGCTTCGGACTTGTGACTACAGGCAAATGCTCTCATCTCTAAAATGTGGATTTGGGTGTGGAAATGGCTTCATAATTGCAGCTTTTTCCATAGGCATGCTGAGCCGGCAGCTGGAGGAACATGGGGAAGGCACACCTAGCAAGGAGCGCTTGCAGGCCTTGGCCGGGTTCCAGCAGCGGGCTCTGTGCCATGCACTCAGGTTCCCCTCTCTGCAACGCCTAGTCTACTCCACGTGTTCCCTTTGCCAAGAAGAAAATGAAGACGTGGTCCAGGAGGCTCTACAGCAGACCTCGGGGACATTCAGGTAACAGTCCCCAGGTCTGAGAGGTCACAGGTCGCTTCTCAGCAGGGTCTGAGTCTTCTCCTTCTCCACAGATTGGCTCCTGTCCTACCCACATGGCCTCACCGAGGTCTGAGTACCTTCCCAGGGTCCGAACACTGCCTCCGGGCTTCCCCTGAGACCACACTCACTGGTGGCTTCTTCATTGCTGTGTTTGAACGTGCAGAGTTGGTGCCGAGGTGAGCGAGCTCAGGTTTTTTGTTTTTGTCTGAGGCAGTATCTTTGTGACCCTGAACTTACTCTCTAGGTAGACCAGGCTGGTCTCAACCTTTTCATGAGATGTGCCTCTGCCTCCTGAGCTGAGGAGTGGGCTGTCACGTCTGCTAACCTCCGGCCTCTTCTTCCAGCCCAGCCCCACAGACCCGTGCAGTGGCTCCGGAACCTCTCAGCCAAGCCCCAAAGAGAAAGAGAAGACGCAAAGCAGCGGTTGGTGCCAGCATATAGCCAAGCACACAGGCGCCGAGTGCCCCGCAGCCAGCAGCCATCCTCACTGTGGGAGCCCTGCTCGTCTGGGAAGGAGGATGATGTCCTGGCACTCTGTCCCTCACTGGGCACAGTCCTACCAGTCAAGAGTTCTTCGCTTCACAAATAAAGGGCAAACTCAGATCTATGACAGCACAGTTTTATTGTTAATGACATAAGCAAGAACAATCTCACATTCATACTAAAAATCTCAGCTACACTCACAGGAACTCAGTCTGTGGTGGGAAGCCCCAGCCTCCCTGTCCCTGTCCAGCGTGAGCACGGACAAATGTGCTCACACACCGAGGCTATTCCAGGACGCCTCTTCAGGGGCCCTGGATACAGGCCGGCTGTGGAGCTGAGGTAATTAGCTCAGACTGAATTGCAGGGAGGCCTCTTCCTTACCTGAGGCACAGGTAGAGGCTTCGTGTTCAGACCCCCACCCATCCCCATCCTCACAGGCATTTGGGACTTGAGGTCCAGCTCTTCTCCAGCTCCACACAACCCAGCCTAACCCCTGTCATAAAACATTCAATCCCAGACACAAAAAGGAAGGGGACCAGTTACAGCTACGTCACACTGTTTATAAAATAAGAATCACACTTACATATCTAGAAGGAGCTCTGCCCCCTCAGGAGAGCTGCTGGGGACAGCCGTGAGCCCCTCCTTCACACAGGCATAATAACTACACAGCTAAATCTACTATTCAATAGCATTTATACTTAACCACCTCAGTGAACCAAGCTTGAAGGAATTTAAAAGGCAATTTAGCTTAAATACAAAAATAAATTTTTATTTTGTTAAAAAATGTTTAAATATTTTTTCTTTTAATTTAGACACACGCATTCATACTTCTCCCAAAGAGGGTGGCCATGGCAGCCAGGCTCTGGGGCCGAAGGGTACGGTATGGTTTCGGCAGGAGAGAGGCTGGGTAGGACCCTTTGAGGACAGCTAAGGACTCTAACAGTGTAGTTCATTAATCTAGAACTCCAAACACAGGCAGAAGATGCCCTGGCCTGGGTGGATTATGGGGAGGGTCAACAGAGGGAAGTCTTTGCTCCCGACAGGCTCCATCCCCTGGGCTGCCAGCCCTTAAGTCAAAACACTATTGAGAATTCAGGAGTCAGCACTGGGGCTGTCACGCGGTGCCACTTTCAGCATTCAATTAGCTAGGCCCAGGAGGGTCCAGGTGACATTAAGTCCGGCATTACCAACATGCCGCCACACATACAATTCAATTCTTCCTCCAAACTCGATTCAAGGAGCAACACACATTAACATCAGACAAACACAGTACAAGGCTTGGAAAATACAATCCCGAAGAGGCAAACGCCCGTGGGGTGGGTGGGGTGGCGGGCAGGTGAAGAGGCTGCTAGAAGCAGTGGCGGGCGGTCTGGTCTACCTGCCCCAGGACTTCCTGGAACGAACTTCTCCCCTGGCTCTGCCAGGCTAACAGTCTTGAGCCACCAACCTTTTAGAGGCTGGATCAGCAGAGGGCTGGAGATAAAACAGACTTGGCAGAAGAGGCAGAACAGTGCTCACTGGGGTCTCCAAGGCAAAGCAAGATTCACTGCCATTTAAAGGGAATGAATCTCACAGGACCGGTGAAGGACAAAGCAGCAAGAAATAGGGAGAGAGCCTGAAGGATCAGAGGAGGAGAACCACTTCTTATGGCCAAACCAAGCAGGCAAAGCTTAGGGGCATTCCGTGCCCCCAATCCCACCTGATGTATACTAGGGACCTAAGTGGGTGCCAGCAGAGATGGTGCCCAAGGAAAGGGGGAGGCTGCCTAGGTTACACACTAAACAAGCGCTGGGGCAGCAAGAGGACAATATGTACAGATGTTTTTTTTTTCAGTTCTCCAGCCTAACCAGTGTGACTGTTCAAGTAAAGTATCAGGCCCCTGCCCCTCCCCGGGGCACTCGCTTCCTCTAGAACAGAAAGGGCCAGACTGCCACTTCCACCCTGGCGATGGGCTGGGTTTGCTATGGATTTTGAAGGGTCAGAGGCTCTTCCTTGCAGGTGCTGAGGTCCAGATTCAGGCAAGGGATAGGGGAGTGGAGACAAGAGGCGGGCTACTTCTTGCGGGTGTGCTGCCTTCGGGCCTGAAGTCGCTGTCGAGCCCCTGGGGTCTTGGATCCCGCGCCAATGGAAAATGAAGGGGCTGCTGATCCTGGAAAGAGTTAAAAGACCTTATCAGGGAAGCTGCTGCCACCACAGAAAATGTGCTGGTGCCTTGATCTGGGAAGTCAGTCAATAGCAGAAACCCAAGTGTTCCACCAAGGCTTCAGAAACCATTGAGAGCCCTCACAGCTCTTGGCTGGAGAGATGGCTCGGTGGTTATGAGCACTGGCTGCTTCTTCCAAAGGTCCTGAGTTCAATTCTCAACACCAACCTAGCAGCTCACAACACCCCTGTTGTAGGGAACCTGACACCTTCACATAGATGAACTTGCAGGAAAACACCAATGCACATACAAATAAATAAACACCAGCACTTAGCTCCTTTTTGAGAAGACTCAACTTTTGCTGTCCAACTTCCCTGAACCCTGAGGGCCAGCAACCCGCTATATGCCTAATCATTCCTCATTCAAGGGACAAGGATGCCATGCTAGTAACAGACTGGCTGCTTACCAAAAGGTCCAACTCCAACAAAGCCTTGGGCAGGTGTTGAAGAGGCCCCAAATGAGAGGCTGCTGCCTGCGGTGCCTACTCCTGGGGCAGGGGCGCTCTGCCCAAAAGTAGGTGTGGATGTGCCTAAAGGGGAGAGACAGAAAGTTAGAGACTAGACTGTTATCAGGCCTATCCCTGGCACCCAGAGCTGATGAAGCCAGTCTTTGCCACCCCTCCATTATACAACTGCAGTGAGATGTGGGGCTGTCAGGTTAATCCCTCCCTGGTTCCCTGCCCCTTCCCTCTCATTCACCCTGTAGGGTCCCTCTTCTTCCCAGGATGCCCTGTGGGAATGACCCCTGCTTTGCCTGTGTGTAACTGTCTCAGGGCTGTCTTGCTCTGATGCTACTTCCAGACCTCCTACCTCAAACATCCAATTCCATTGTTTTGCTAGTTTGAGACTGGGTCTTCTGTTATGTAGCCCAGGTTGGCCTTCAAGTCCCCAACCTTCTGCCCAATCCTAAGTGCTGGGATGACAGGCATGCAATACCACACCCAGGCCAATTCCTGAGGTTCAGGTCTCAGGCTCTTAAGTTAACAGTTCTGTTCTGGTCCTTTGGAGGGTCACCTGTCCATCAATCACCCCTCCCCTTCCCCCAAAGGATCCTGAATCATCACCCTCTTAAGTGACTTAACAAGATTCATGACCTTAGTGCTAACAAGACTGACTCTCTTCTCCTCTCCTCTCCCCTCCCCCACCCCTGCCTGAGTGTTGTCTGTTGTGTGTGTAGTGCTCATCTGTGAGAGTGTACCGAAGTCAAAGGTTGACACTGGGTGTCTCTGGAGTCTCTCACTGGCCTGGAGCTGCCTATTTTGGCTAGACTGACCATTGAGTTTATGGGCTCTGCCTCCTCCACACACCCAGCACTGGGATTACAGGTTACACTGCCTCACCAAGCTTTTTAGCATAGGAGATTGAACTTGGATCCTTACACTTCAAGTATCAGGCACTTAGAACACTGAGCTGTCTCCCCAGTTCCATCCACCTACTTATTCAAGAGGCTGCTTGAACCTCTGCAAGCTGAGTGAGCAAGCCTTCCTCCGTCTCTCATTCCATCCCTTTTCTCATGTTCCAGACAACTCACTCAGCAGACCTGCCTCCTACCCTGGGCCATCTTCCCCAATTCACAAGAGCTTCTCTCCTATTTACCAAAGAAGTCAGCTGCTCTTAGGGTCAAAATTCACCCTGCACACAGCAGATGAGATCACTTCACCCTTAAGCTTGAAATTCTATTGTGACTTCCCTGGACATTTAAAATCCAGACAATGAATCCTGGCTATGACCAACCTTGCACTCTGCCAGCTTTGCAATTTCCAGGCAATCTTGCCTTACTCTCTGCTCATGAACCTACCATTCCTGCTTCTGCCTCTATGCCCCGACACTACCCTTCCCTGCAGCCTGCAGTGGGTGTATGTCTATCACGGCAGCATTTGGGAAGATGAAGTATGCAGATCTTGAATTTGAGGGCAGTCTGAGTTACTCTAGGAAACGGTATCAAACACACACATACACAAAACAAACAAGGAGCCAGTGAGCTGGCTCTGAGTGAAGGCACTGGCAGCACAAGTCTGGCAACTTGAGTTTTAGTTTCAGAATTTAAGTAAGGGGAAAGCAGAGAACCAATTCCATAAAGTTATATTCTGACCCTATCTGTACACCATGGTAATGTGCATGCACACATACACACTATAAATTACAAAAGCTGGGAAGATGGCCTGGTTGAGTTCAAAGTGCTTCCTGTACAAGCATGAGTAACCACGTAAAATAAAGCTAAGGATGACTGGATCCACCAAACACATAAACCTCAAACATCTTTTCCTTCCATTCATGAACCTAAATTCAATTTCCAGCACCCACATGGAAGCTCACAGGTCCCAGGGATCTAACACTCTCTTCTACCTGCTGTGGGCACCAGTACACATGTGGTATACAGACATACACACAGTCAAAAGACACATACATATAATATCTATCTTTTAAAGATTGTTTTGCTTTTTTGAGACAGGGTTTCTCTGTGTAGCCCTGGCTGTCTTGGAACTCACTCTGTAGACGAGGCTGGCCTTGAACTCAGAAATCCACCTGCCTCTGCCTCCCAAGTGCTGGGATTAAAGGCGTGTGCCACCACTGCCTGGCAAAGAATTTTTTAAACCTGTGTGTGTGTGTGTGTGTGTGTGTACACACAATGCAGTGCCTGTAGAGGCCAGAAGAAGGCATCAGATACTCGAAGCTGCAGCTATAGATAGTTGACAGAAACCTGATGTGGGTGCTAGAACTAAGTTTGGGTCTTCTTTAAGATCAGGAAGTCTTACCCACTGAGCCATTTCTCCAACCCTCCAGAAACCTTTCCTGACTACACCCATTTAGATTGCCAGTTGGCCTGTAACAATGCACTGACCCTAACAGGCTTGCCAAACTTACCTCCAAACACAGGCTTGCTCTCAGATGTACTGCCCACACTGAAGGCGAAGGGTGAGCTCTGGCTGGGTACACCCAGGGTGTTCTGATTCAGACTTCCCCCAAAGGAGGTGGTGGTGCCTGTGGTCCCGCTCTGTCCAGATCCAAAGCTGAAAGTCCCAGAGGTGGAGCTGGCGCCTGGGATAGCACCGAGCCCAAAGCCTCCGCTGCCAGCCGGAGCTGCTGAGCCCCCGAATGTGAATGGGGATGGAGTGGAGCTGCCAAACAGAGAGCTGCTGCTCCCGCTGTTGGTGGTCTGTGTGGTAGCGGCGGCACCAAAGCCAGATGTGGTGGCTGACCCAAAGGAGAACACAGACGTGGTGCTACCAAAAGCTGGCTGGGTGCTGGCAGGGGTGCCAAAGGTGGAGGCCGCGGCTTTCAAGCCTCCGAAAGCTGGCTGTGCAGCAGCACTGCCAAAGGTGGCTGGGGCCGGGGCTGCCGATGGGGCTGAGGCCACGGAGTTGCCAAAAGTGAAAGAGCTGCCAAAACTCGGGGCAAGTGCTGGCTTGGTGGCCCCATCGGTGGTTCCAAATGTGGGCTGTGGGTTGGCTCCAGGATAGGTTGGGAGCGCAGGCTTGGCACTGGAGCTGAAGGGAATGTTGAAGGTGGGGGTGACAGTGTTGCTGAAGACCAGCGTGGGCTGGCTGGTGGTGGCAGGGGCCGAGGTGGAGGTGGTGAGGGTGCTGCCGAAAGCACTGAAGCCCCCACTACTGCTGGCAGCAGTCTGAGCAGAGCTGGCAAGGGACTGGCTAAAGGAGGTGCCCGCTGCAGACGCTGCTGGGGCAAGGGGCTTGCCAAACTGGAAGATGGAGGCCAGGGCTGGGGCGGAGCTGGAAGCAGTGACAGGAGGTGCTCCCCCGAACAGAAGTGACGGGGAGGTGGAGCTCAGGGCACTACTGGAAGTGCTTGCTGCGGTGCTCACGCCAAAGCCAAACCCAGGCTTTGAGGCAGAAGCTGTGGTGCCAGTGGCCACTGTGGAGGTGGCAGTGCCCAAGCCAGTGAAGAGAGGAGCTGACGTGGCTGTAGTGGTGGCTGGAGCAGTTGTCTGCTTCAGGGAGAAGGGACTTGACAGGGGCATGGCTGTAAATGGCTCCACGCTGTCAAAAATGGGCTTGAAAGTGGGAGCTGTGGTGCTGGCTGCTGGGGGCGGGGCGGTGCTGGATGACGCTGTAGTGGCGGCTGACGAGCTAGTCGGCAAGGGGCTATCACTCTCACTTTTAGGTGTGGCTGGAAAGATGGGCTTAAACATGGGAGAAGCACGAGCTGGACCAGGAGTGGCCAGGGAGGAGGAGCTGGCAGGTGGACTCAGCATCCCAAACAGCATGCTGGGCTTTGGAGTCGGGGAGGGGGCTGTGGAGGCTGGGGTGCTGACAGACTGCTCAGCCTGAGAGGCTCCGGGGGACTTGGTGTCAGTGAGTGCTGTTGTAGATGAAGCAGAAGCCAGTCCCAGGAAGGTGGCTGCAGGTTTGGAGTCTGAGTTGGTACTGGCCAGGGGCCCTGTCAGTGGTGAGACAAGAGGGGCCAGGAGGCTGGGTGTCTTCGGAGGTGAAGGGGCTGCAACTGTTGCTGCCTCAGCAGGTTCTGGGAAGAGAAGGAAGTGAGGTAAGTCCTGAGGATGTCAGAGTGGGCCTCACTCAGCAGGCCTGCGCCTTCCAGCGGCCACCACACACCAGGACTCCCTCGAGAGGAAAGACTGAAGGGAAAGCGGGGGACCTAGCTGCGGCCGCACATGTGGCCAGGAAGGAGAATGTGTTTCTGCAGCTCTGTCCTTCCTTACCTACACCTACCTGCCTGTTCATCTCACAAAGACCAACCCGCCTGGCCCCGAGCTGCGCCATCATGGCTGCACTCGAGTGTGGGAAGTCAGCTCCACAGTGCCCATGATAGCATGAAGGAGGGCACTAGCTGGCAAGGTTCAGCCTTACCCAGAGACAAAGGGATTCACTTATTCTAGGCTTGGGATCCAGAAAGCTATAGACACCTTACAGGGCAAATCTCCGTCATATTGTTCACACCTCCCAAGGAAGACAACATTCTAAACTTCTCGATGACACAGACTGAGGGCAGCTGCCTTTGAATGACGAACTGAGTTGGTTACAGCCTGCCTCCCTGTGTATTGCCACACCAGGGCATCGTGAAGCCCTGAACTGTCAGGCTGCACACTCCCGTCATGTCAACAGCCTGGAATTCCAGGGCACATGGCTCTGCTTACCGGAGGAGGATGGGGCTGGAGACTCTTGCATCTTCTTCAAGCTCTCCAACAGTGGGTTAGAGCTGGGTGCTGGGAGAGAGGCTGGAGAGGCAGCAGGCCCCACAGTAGGCAGGGCGAATGTGAAGGGAGGGTTGGTGGCAGGAGGGCTATCAGTGGCTGAGGTGGAAGCATCATCTGGAGAGGACAGACAAGCGTTTTCCATGGGAGTTCCTTCCTAACCTCACTGGTGGCTCGCGGCCTATGCTCTAGCACTCTGGAGTGCCGGCAGGAGGACTAAGACTGGGAGGCTAACCAGTTACACAGTAACACTATTTTCACAAACAACAAAACTCCCATGTCCCATGGGAAAGTATTGGTCACAGTTCCCGGTAATAAGCCCCCTGGTGGAATCAGGGGGGACAAAAAATCCAAGAGCCGGTTGTGACCCTGCACGTTGAAGGCTGAAGCAGGAGAATTATGACTGTGAAGATAGTCTTGGATAATGAGACTAAAAACAAAATGGGAAATCAAGTATTCTACAACTTCTCTTTCAAGGAAAGCTGAAAACAAATACAGAGACACTGACCGTGCGGAGCACGCTGCGTCCGCCCTCCCACAGCCTTACCCGGCTTGTCCTCCAAGACCTTGTTAAACCACTGCAGTGAGGCTTTCCTCTCCATGTCCAGGTCTTCAGCAGTGATGGAATAGCCGAGCTCCGGGGGTGGAGGCTGCGCCGGAGGACAGAAGAGACAGGTTAGGCCAACCCCCAGAAGCTGGAGAACCTGCCCCCAGACTCCATGAGACTAAAAGAGCTGAGATGATGGACAAGACCTACCAAGGTGAGCTGGTCCCCTCGCCGGGATGGCAGCAGTTGAATCTTGCGTTTGCGTTGGCCCGAGCTGCCAGGTGTGGGTGGGGAAGTCCACAAGCTCTGCTGCCTCCCGGTGGCTGCATCTCTAACTACAGAGAGAAACACGGGGTTGCCGGCCTCCCTACTCAAGGGCAAGACCATCTTCCTGCCCCACACAGAGCAACAAGGTTAACGTCCACTTCCACCGTAGATGCTACTCTTGGGCCCCATGGCTTCTCTACTTACCCTTCTCTCCTGGGGACTCCTTGTCTGTCACCAAAGGAGCTGAAGAACTGGACTGCTGACATGGCTCCTCCTCTCTGCGGGGATTGGGAAAAGCTGGATTTTATTTGGGAAGGCCCGGAGGCCTCACAGCACCTCATGCACGCACTCGCACACTCCTACATGGGCAAAATCTAGAGAGAGCACGGCTCTGGGTGTCAGCATATCACCATGTTGCAGTTCTTGTAGAAACGAAAGCAGGCAGTGGACTGAGGCCATGAGCAACCAGCCTTTAGTCAGATATACAACAGGGGTCTATCTGCAAAGCTTTACTCAGAGCCTGCCAAGTCCAGGGCCCCAGACCGCATCTTCAGGCTCTAACAGCGGATTAGTGCTAGGAGCGAGGAGTGAAGCTGGTGAGAAAGCAGGCCCGTGACAGACAGAGAAAAGGACAGACAGACAAAATAAAAAAGGCTGGGTGGCAGGTGGGACCAGACACAGACAGACCTGATCCCCGAGGGAGCCGAGCTCCAGTGAAGGGTGAGCTGGGGCCACGGACTCAGGCTCCCCGCTGACCCGGTCCACTCTGCACTCCACTCCCAGTGGCCTCTGCACCACTTCCACTGGAGCATGAGACAGAGAAGGGACCCCAACCATCAGTTGCTCACACTGTAGGACAAGGACACAACTCTAGCAGGCACTTTGCTGTTCTTCTAGGTTTTACTCTGATTTGCTGAGTCAGAGAAAACAGCCCAAAAGCTAATCCCTGTTAAGCCCGCTGCCCCTGTCCACACACAGTGACCAGAAGGGAAGGGTGATCACCTTGTCTTCTTGGCTGGCCTCTCTGGCGTCTGAGAGCGGGAAGAAGCTGGGCTGGAGAAGGGAGAAGAGGTGGGCCCACTCCTCTTCCACAGCTGCAAGTCAAGCAGAGACACACCTGAGAAACTACTGACAAAAGACTATGCAGGCAGACATATGACCTGGCCAGGCAGGAAGGCCAGCACCTTTAATCCCAGCACTAGGGAGGCAGAGGAAGCTAGATTTCTGTGAGTTCAAGGCCAGCCTGCTCTACAGAGTAAGCTCCAGAACAGCCAGGGCTACTGAGAGACTGAGTTTGAGAGTCTCAAAAAACTAAATAGAAAAAAAAAAAAACCAGAGCAAAACTAAAAATAACCTTTTTGAGAGACTGGAGAGACGGCTCAGTGGTTAAGAGACACTTGCTGCTCTTAAAGAAGACCCATGTTTGGTTCCCAGCATCCACACCGGACTGCTCACAAGTATTGTAACCCTATTTCTAGGAGATTGGATGCTTTCCGGCCTCTGTGGGCAACTGCATGCATATGGTGCCCCTAAACTCACACAGGCTCAAATAAATACAAATCTTTTTCTTTTCTTTTTTTGAGATCATGTCTCATTGCATAGCCCTAGCTGCAATTTACTATGTAGACCAGGCTGGTCTTGTTAGAGTATTCCACCACACACTGCAAAACAATAAATCTTAAAAAAAGAAATAAAAGGGCTAGAGAGATGGCTCAGAGGTTAAGAGCACTGACTACTCCTTCAGAGGTCCTGAGTTCAATTCCCAGCAACCACCTGGTGGCTCACAACCATCTGTAAGAGGATCTGATGCCCTCTTCTGGTGTTTGACAGCTGCAATGTACTCATATACATAAAATATTAAAAAAATAAAAATAAATAAAAGGTTAACACTTGTATTATTTACATATTCCAACAAAAATCATCTATAGTAAAAAGTACACCCTCTATTTTAGCAGATTCTGATATTCCATGAATGTGAGTATTAAAAAATACAAGCTGGGCATGGAGGTGCAGGCTGAAGAGCCAATACTTGGAAGGCAGAAGCAGGAGGATTACTACTAGTTCAAACCCAAGCTGAGCTTCAGGATCGCCAGTGATACATGAGACCTTATCTTAAAAGACAAAAGTCAACGCCTAGGGGGACCGACCAGCTGCAGGGGCCTGTGCACTCCTAGTGTCAGTGCCAATACCGAGTCCTGGGGTGCCCGACAGTGGAGCTGCCTGGCTTCCCATCTATGGATGCTGACTAACCCTAAACAAGAATGACAACTACTTCATGTATTGAAACTTACACTAAATCCTAGCTGCCTATAAATCTCCTTTACGTTCCAAACGCAACAAACCTTTCAACTAAAGCAGTACCATCCACTGCACTGTTTTTCGCTGGTCCATCTGCAGGTTGCTCCATTTGTCCCAGGTTTGCTTTCTGTTCAGTCCCGCTGATCGTGTGCATTGGCTACTTAAGACTTTGCATTCCAGTTGGCCTAGAGACACGCTCAGTGCCAATCAACAGAAGGTGGGCTGCACCATTTGCTCGCAGCCCTGAGACTGACCTGTGAGACGCCACGGGTGGAGCTGTAGGAGCTGGTGATGGCGTTGCGGCTAGAGCTGGGGATGCCGCCTGTGCAGGCACTAGTCAGGGAGCTCACCGAGGAGGTGCGAGACCGTTTATTCAAATGGTCATCTGAGCTCTGGGAGGCCAGACTTCTCTTCAGGGAGCCCGGCCTAAGGGAAAGGAAGAAGTGACATGCGCTACTGCAGGGGTGTTCTTCTATTATTTCCTCCATGGGGCCACACACCTTTCTGAATAAACCTGAAGGAAGACCACAATGTCCCTCGCAGGCACAATCAGCAGAGGATATGCCTGCCTGTATCTGACAAAGTGATTGGGTAAAGCACAGCATGGGAAACACAAAAAAGGAAGGGCTACACCTTGATTGTGGCGTCAGGGGGACAACAGCTTAATGTCTGTCAATGATCCCTCAATAAAGCTGCTAAAAGAAAAATCAGAGTTGAGCCTCCAACTAAAAGAGAAATCTCCCAAAATCCTTTCTGTTAACCTGTGCTCCCTAGCCCTGCTATGGCATGGTTACCATTTCCCAGGGCAACCCGCATCAAACCAGTTCGCTGACAACTGCAGTAAAGTGTGCTTCCTCTTCCTCCCGCTGTGCATCCTGCTGCAGCAGGGCCAGCCAATGTCCCCTCCTTCCACTAGCACGCCATCATCTCGGCTAGCTCCCAGATACCTGTGCTACCTCTAGGCTGGAGCCGTCAAAGCCTCCTTGCCAACCTTTCCGTTTAAGGGCCTTCCAGACCTCATGTCTCCCACAGTGTAGTACGTGAGCTGAGCACAAAGCTTGACAGAGCCTTTTCACCACACAGGAACCTATGCGCCTTCCATGCGAACCTCCTCTCACACACCCGTATCACAATACTTCATGCACTGCAGAAGCTGGGATCCATTTGTGAAGGCCAACTGAACCATGTCAGTAGAGCAGAGTGAGAAAGAGCGAGCACGAGACACTGACCCATTGCTTTAGTTAGCAGTTTACTTAAAGCATCGCTTCAACTTGCTACTTGGAACAGAATACCTGGAAAACCACCAGGTTATTGCCCTTAACAACCTGACCACAAAACCTGTCAACTCTAATACGCCTTTAAAACAACCCAACTACTCATTCGTGTCTGTAAAATCACACTCGCTTGATTGTCTCACCTCAGAGTTTAGATGAGTAGAAGATGAGAATATGAACTGGCCCAGGAGCAAGATCTTTCAGGACTGTCCTGGCTCCAGTCAACTAGTGACTACATCTCCTCTCTTCTTTTATAGGTATCAGAGTACTTACTCCAGAAAGATTCCCGCAACGCTAGCACAATATATAATTATATATGTAAAATGTCATTAAACACTGGTCCTCTGGGTACTGCACTCATATTAATGGAAAAACCTGTAAAGAAACTGGAGAGGAATATCTATTCCTGGCAATTAGTCAGAATGTTCCTCCAGATTGAAGCATGTGAAGTGGACACAGTGCAGACAGCAGAGGTGACGGACAGCCAGTCAGAAGCACTTTCCTAAGCAGGAGCATCCCATCACTGAGGATCTTACTTACTTAGGCACAAATGCAGCAGGAACTCCGTTGGCCACAAGGGGCTCGAATGCAGAATGTCCACTCCCACCGCTATCATGGCGCCTGTGATAAATCAAAAAAGTCCTCCATGAAACAGTGTGCCTGTCCTCCCAACCCCTTTCAGTCCCTGGACTTTACACAGTGGAACGAGAGAACTGACCCTCACAAGTTGTGCTCTGACCACCATAACCATGTGTGAACCAACTCACACAAAAACTGAAAGCATTCTGCACACTCCTGGGCCCCAGCACCACCTCTATAGCGCATATGTTTCATGCTAAACAAGAAAAGTTTGTTTCAAGCCACTTCCATTCTGTAAAGTATATTACTCTAAGATTGACCTGGTAACTAAGGAACAAGAAAGAATCTCCAAACAAAGTGCCTCAAGTAGTCACGTGTACCACAAGAAGGAAAACCATTTTTATTCTGCCCAAACTACACC
The DNA here is from genome assembly GCA_036184795.1 of Tokudaia tokunoshimensis. Lineage (NCBI taxonomy): Eukaryota > Metazoa > Chordata > Mammalia > Rodentia > Muridae > Tokudaia > Tokudaia tokunoshimensis. The sequence continues at coordinate 25,285,198 of BTHU01000006.1, forward strand.
AGAACACACTACAGAGCTTCAGGCTGTCTTTAAACTTCCAATCCTTCTGGCTCAGCCTCCACAGTGCTGGGATTACAGGTGCCGGGATTACAGGTGCCAGGCATCAGTGCTACATGCCAACTACAGGGAAAATACCGAATCCTCAGCTTCAGGTGCACCAGGGCCAAGACACTTACCTGGACCACAATGGTTGTCCTTCCCCCTGGCCATCAGCTGTCACTCCTGCTCACTATGGGGCATCAGCTTCCTTAACTAGTGTGAGCCAAGGCAATGCACATATATAATCCCAGCACCTGGGAGGCTATGACAATGATTATGAATTCCAGTCTAGCCTGGGCTACACAGTGAATTACAAGATGGCCTGGACTATAAAAACTGTCTCAAAAAGTTAAGAGCAAAATCTCCTTCATTTCCTTTTGTCATCCAGTATTGAAAATGGTCAACTGAAAGTTTGTCTGTCAACTCCGAGTAGTCCAGGCAAAGAGGATGGTAGTTATTCTTCCTAGGTGTAAGGTGTCCTGAGAGAGCTCTTCCTCATGATACCAAGAGGCCTCCTCGTTTCTAACACTCTACTTCCCCTTCTCATACACTTACAATCTGTAATTACCTTGTTAGCCATTTAAATAAGGAGCCTTGCAAGGAGTGTTGGCACATGGAGAGGAGACTGCCCTGTCCGATCTAGATAGGAAGTGGTAGGCCAGGGCTACCAACGCAAACCCGTCTCAAATACACCCATCCCAGTAAAACACAGTGGGGATTGGAGAACTGGTTCAGTGTGAGTAGGGTGCTTGTCACCAAGCCTGATGTCAATGCCATCCTGGGCCCACATGGCGGAAGGAGAGAACCAAGCCCTCCAGGCTGCTCTCTGGTTCCCACATATCTTCTGTGGCAAGTGTGTACACCTTTCTGACCGCCCCCCCCCACACACACATACAAACACAATTAAATAATGAATACAATGTCATTTTAAAATTTCAGAAGTTGAAGCTGGAAAAAAAACAGCTCAGTAGTTTCGAGCACTGGATGTACTTGTAGAGGACCCAGGGTCAATTCCCAGCACCTACTCTGAGGCTCATAAGGATCCATAACTCCAGTTTCAGGAGCGCTGAACTTGTGAACTCTTCTGAACTCAATGGGCACCAAGCATATGAAAAAATAATGAAAAACCCAAAACCCCACACATACTCCATATGTATATATGTATACATACACACACATATACACACGTGTACACTTGTTTATGTATGTGAATACACAAAAATTTGTTACCTTGAAAGTCCCATAAGAAAGAGGAATAGAGTCTAGCCTAGTACATAGTAGGTGCTTGATACACATTTATTGAATTATAAAAAAAAAAAAGTAGAGGGCTGGGTATATGGTCAGCGGTACAGCCAGTCACTGCCTAGAATCCTACCCTGAGGAACTAGGGGGTTGCGGCCTGGCAGGCGAACACTTGCACAGCATGTAGTAGGTCCTAAGTCTCTTCCCCAAAACCACAAAACAACTACCACATAAAACAAAGGTCCTGTAGCTCCTAATGAGACTCTTCAACCTTCCCTTTGCACGCTCCGAAGCTGGTTTCTCTAATCTCACTAAGCTCTCATACACTAAAGAGGAAGTTGGCTCTACTCACCACTCAACAACACTATGGGTATTTAATGAAAACAATAACAAAACCAAACAAACAGAACCACACAATTGGAGGGAAAAACTTTTACTTTTGAAAATAAAACAGGTTAGCATCCGAGGCAGATAGCTGGTCACACAGGCTGAGGATCCCACCATTTTAGGGGTAGAAGGGCCCAGGAGTTCAAGACTAGCTTGGGTTATAGAGTATAACAACCTGCCTCAGAATGCTGGGAGAGAAAGGGCAAGTTGAGTTGGGTGGGTGGTGGGTGAGGATCATAATGCCAATGCAGGTTTAAGTGCATAAGGATTGAAACTTACCCATGCCTTAAGAGGTAAACAGTACTAAAGCCCTTCTTACCAAGCTGCTCCAAGGCTCACACTGAGCTGCCCTCTATACCTCCATGGTAATCCCCAACACTCTAGCCCCCGGGAAGGCAGTTTAGCACTCTACTGAGACTGCCCATTACCTTCTCTTGTTTTCCTGGCCGTCAAGGTGCAGCTGGTCTTCCTCTGCCACTGTCCTTTTCTTCTTTTCCTTGAGGGCGTTCAGAACAGTCTCCTTTGCACAAGGGTCTGGTGCATTACTTGGTGGTGAAGACAGTGTTGTGTCGAGTATCTGCTCTGGCCTATAATAAAGACAGGATTCTGGAGACAGGCTATTGTAACCATCATGCATGTGCAAAGCAGAAACCAGAAGCCAAATAACAACACCTTAGCTGATCTATGTATAGAAACTGTCATGACTGCTAAGGCAGGCATGGTGGCTGTGCCTTTAATCCCAACAGGGTGAAGCAGGAGGATCATCCTGAGTTTCAGGACAGCTTGAGCTACTCAATTTTAGGCCAGCCTGGTCTATGAATGTGTGTGCTCGTGTGCGTGCGTGCGTGCGCACGAGGCTCAGTGTTCCAGAGCTGCACAATCACCAGGACCCATGCAACTATCCTGTACACCCTATAAACCCAGCTTCAAGGGGAAAAGGACAGCTGGGGCTTCAACAGCTAGACCGAAACATGAGCCTCAGATTCAGAGAGAGACTCTGGCCTGAAAGGAAAAAAGTGCGAGCACTAAGAGAGTCCCGAGGCCTTCTGGTCTCCACACAGGTACAGGTGAGTACTTGCACACACACATACTCACATTGGTGAGCGGAACAGCTTGCTGTCTGGAGGGGCAATCCTCACTGTCACTGGGCTGCAGACCATCCTGGAGTTCCGTGCAGACAGCACGGCCTTCTTATGGCCACCATTCCAGCAGACGGTTGGAAGTGCCCCAAGCAGGGAATACTGGGCTTGCTGAATGGGGTATCGTCTTCGGGGTGTTATAACGAACCGACTGGATAAAGGCCCACAATCTCTGTGGAGAACAGGAAACAGACACTTGATGGGACCACACTTTTTATTTAAATTTATATGGGTACACTGTGGCTGCCTTCAGACACACCAGAAGAGGGCATCAGATCCCATTACAGATCCCAGCACGTGGGAGGCAAAGGCAGGCGGATTTCTGAGTTCGAGGCTAGCCTGGTCTACAGAATGAGTTCCAGGACAGCAAGGGCTATACAGAAAAACCCTGTCTCAAAAAAAAATAAAATAAAAAGGAAAAAAAAGGGGGGGCTGAAGAAAAGCACATGCAGTTGGGGTGTGTAGGAATAGTTTTTTTTCTTTCCCCCAACTTGTGTTCACTAATCACCAATACACAGCAAAAAACAAGCGTTAACAGGTATTCATCACCTCAACTAAGCAGACTTATCAAGGCCAGTGAAATGTGTTGAGTGGGTAAAGGAGCTTGAGGCCAAGTCTGATGACCTGAGATCAATCTCAGACTTATGCAGAAGGAGAAAAATGGCTCCAGCAAGATGTCCTCCGATCTCCACATGCATATACAATTTAAAAAAATGCTTTTATCCAGAATCTGGGCTGAGTGTAGTAGAGCACATCTGTAATCCCAGCATTTGGTAGGTGGAGACAGGAGGGTCAGCAGTCCAAAGTCACCCTCATGAGTTCAAGGGACAGCTCAAGCTACATGAGATCCTGTCTCCAAAAAACCAAAACCAAACGCTAGGGAATGGGTAGAGTGCTTGCCTGCTACCAATGACGCTGTGGGTAGGATTACAGCACATAACCTGGTGCAAACCTGTAATCCTATCCGTGAAGAGGAGGAGGATGAGTTCAAGGACAGGCTCAGCCAAAGAAAGGGTTTAAGACCAGACAGTCTATGCCGCCAAATATCCTTCCTTAAAAAAGAAAGAGTAGCCGGGCGGTGGTGGCGCACGCCTTTAATCCCAGCACTTGGGAGGCAGAGGCAGGAGGATTTCTGAGTTCGAGGCCAGCCTGGTCTACAAAGTGAGTTCCAGGACAGCCAGGGCTACACAGAGAAACCCTGTCTCGAAAAATCAAAAAAAAACAAAAAAAAAAAAACAAAAAAACAAAAAAAAAAGAGTAAAAAGAAAGGAGAGTAATGGGGGGAAAAAAGAGAATGGGAGTAGGAATAAAAGGAAAGGGAAAAGGCAGAGTAAAGAAAAAGGGAAGATGAGTTAAATCGGATTTTCAGGTTGAGCCCCAGGTTAAATCTGCATCTGCAGAGACCCACCCTGGGAAGATCGCCGAGGCTTACCGGTGGGGCTGCCTCCGGGAGGGTCGCAAAAGTGGGGTGGGGAGCGCGGGGTAGACGTGGTGGACTCGCTGGACCGCCGATGCCGGCGGCGGGGAGCGTGAGGGTGGGCGGCGCCCCGGCCTCTCCCTTGGGTCCTGCGGGAGAGCAGGCTCGGGCGGACCTGGCTTGCCCAGGTAGCTGCCCATGAGTAAGAGTTCAGCAGGGTCCGGGCCTCCAAGCGGGCTGCGGGGTTCGCAGAGGCTACCGTTGATTGGCGACTTGGCCGGAGGCGACGAAGCGGTGAGCGCGGGCCGTGGGAGACGGCGCGAGTCACGCACGAACGACGATAGGCCCCTCGGGCCGCGGGGTTCTCGGCTCAGGCCCCACCAGGCCGCGCTCGCCCCCACGGCCAGCCAGGCCAGCGCGGCCGCCGCGGGCACTAGGTAGAGCGCGAGGCCGAGAAGCGCTAGCCCGAGCGCCGCGGCACCCGCTGGTCCTCCGCAGCCGCGGGCCCGGCTCCGGCCTTCCCGGACGCCCAGCGGGGGCCGCCGCCGTTCGCCTCCGTCAGCCGCCGCAGCCGCCGGAGACATCGCGGCTCCGCGCCGCGGAGCGGACTTAAATATCCCAGGGTACACCGCGCCGCGCGCCGCCGCCTACGTCACTGTCCTCGACGCGGCGCGCCGGGTGAAAAGGGGAACGGCCGCAGCGTGCGGAGCCAGGCGCGAGAGCCGTATTTTGAAAAATACTGTTTGGGTAGGCGTATTGGTGCATGCCTTTAATCTCAGAACGCAGGAGGCAGAGGCAGGAGCAGTTCCGTGAGTTTGAGCCCAGTCTGGTTCACAAAGAGAGTTCCAGAGCGGCATAGAGTTATAAACCCTGTCTCAAAACAGCAAAAACTAAAAAATAAGAAAAGAAAAAAGTACAGTCCGTCTTATAGCCGGTTTTGACGCTTGAGGTTTCCCTGGCGCGCCTGGACTGCGGAAGAGTGGTGTTAGAAATCAAGGCACAGACGGAGACTGGTGGCACACGCCTGTAATCCCGGCATTTGGGAGGTGAAGGCAGGAGGATCCCGAGTTCTAAGTCAACCTGGGCTACTTAGTGAGACCCTCCCTGTCTAAAACAAAACCAAACCAGATCAATTAGACACTCTATTGGAAAAAGCCAATCAGGCCCTGCGTGGAGGCTCATTGTTAATCCCGGCGAGGTCAGTTCCAGGCCAGTTGGAGCAACACAGTGAGACACTGTTTCAAAATAAATAATTTTTTAAAATGTGTGTTTTGCCTGAATGTATGCTGGGATTACATTCGCGTGCCACTACATTTTACTCTTTTGTGTATGTATATGTGTGTATTCACATATGTGTAAGCATGTATGCATGCATATACACATGTGTGGAGGTTGAAGGTCAACGGTAAGTGACTTTCTCAATTACACTCCAAATTATTTTTTGACACAGGGTCTCTCACTGAACCCAGAGCTCACTAACTTGGCTGGGCCGGCTGGTCAAAAAGACTCAAAATCTTTTGGGGTCGACCTCAGTGTTTGGGATTACAGGGACTCCCTGCTATGCTCAGGTGAGTTTGCTCAGCGAACGCTGTACCAATGGAACCATCTTCACAGTCCACATTTCCCCCTTTTCCTCCCTCCCTCCCTTCCTTCTTTGTTTTCTTTGTTTTTTGTTTTTTTGAGGATTATAGATTGAGAGCTATTCTTCGACAGTCAAGAGCAAGATAAGACTAGAGTGGGAGAGGCAGGGGTTAGAGTTCAGAGACAGTGCTGAACTGGTAAATGACAGTGAGCAGAGTAGGCACTGATAGTCAAGAAACAGGGTGGCCCTGCTCCCTCCCAATTTTCTTAGTTTCTGAGGTGTAATCCAGCAGGACTTTGATGTGTAGCTGCCACAAGAGGGCAGTCCTAGGCTTGTCCATAAAGGCACGCACACTGTGTCACCTGTCAACCTTGGTGTCTTAGGCAGTGGGTCTCACCCTTCCTAATGCTTCAACCGTTTAATACAGTTCTTTATGTTGTGGTGACCCCGCCTCCAACAATATAGCTGTTGCTACCTCCTAACGGTAATTTTGCTACTTATGATTTGTAGTGGAGATGTCCCAATGGTCTCTGTGGGCTAATACCCACAGGCTGAGAACTGCTGGCCTTATGACCTCACTGAAGTACTGTCTAAAGAACACATGACCAAGCTGCACAAGGTACTTGTCCTTTGAAAATTGTGACTAACGGGACAGCAAAATGGGTCAAGTCCACTGGGAACTCCAGCCTACTCCTTCAGTCATTCTCCTCCTCTACCTGCAGAGGTGGAGTGAACAGAAATGAATGCACCCAGCCGGGCGGTGGTGGCGCACGCCTTTAATCCCAGCACTTGGGAGGCAGAGGCAGGAGGATTTCTGAGTTCGAGGCCAGCCTGGTCTACAAAGTGAGTTCCAGGACAGCCAAGGCTACACAGAGAAACCCTGTCTCGAAAAACCAAAAAAAAAAAAAGAAAAAAAAAAAGAAATGAATGCACCCATTTAGGAGGGAGGGGCAGGAGAAGGAAGAGATCAAGGTCAGGACACCCTGTCTCACCCCTCCTCCCCAAAGGTTGGAGAGATGCTCAGTAGGTGTGCTGGTTCGATTTTGTCCACTTGACACAAACCTACTCATATCTGGGAAGAGAAACCTCAACTGAGAAAATGCCTCCATCAGGTTGCCTGTAGGCAAGTCTGCAGGGCATTTTCTTGGTTAATAATTAAGGTGGGAGGAGGCCCAGACCGACGTGGGTGGGCAGGTTGTCTTGAGGATGAATGGATATATATGGACACACACACACACACACACACACACACATATACTGTGAAGAGCAAGCCAATAAGCAGCTTTCTTTTGTGGTCTCTGCTTTAGCTCCTGCTTGCTGAATCCTTTCAATGACAGACTATGATGTGAAAGTGTAAACCAAATAAACCCTTTTCTCCCCATGTTATTTTTGGTCATGCTTTTGTTTTTCTCACAGCAACAGAAACCCAACCTAATAGGTAAATCACTTGCTTTACTTTCATCTCTAGAACCCAAGTTAAAACCCAGTTGCTGGAGCTGGAGAGATGGCACAGTGGTTAAGGTTCAAATCCCAGCAACCACATGGTGGCTCACAACCATCTGTAATGCCCTTTTCTGGTTTGTCTGAAAAGAGCAATGGGGTACTCATATAAATAAAAAAAAAAACTTAAAAAAAAAAAAACAGTTGCAGCCTTGGGTGGTGGTGGGGCATGTGCCTTTAATCCCTGCACTCAGGAGGCAGAGGCAGAGAGATACACAGAGAGACCCTGTCTTGAAAAACCAAAAGAACCAACAAAAGGTCAAGCTCATACTTAGGTATATAGAGCTCAAATATTATGGTTAATAAATGCACAATGACAGCACTGGTTTTAAAGATATGCTTTTTGGATCGTGTGTGTGTGTGTGTGTGTGTGTGTGTGTGTGTTACTAACTACTACTAAGCCATGTCCCATGACTCTGACTCTTGACATGAAATCAAGTCTTGGATTTCCTGGGACCCACACAAAGGTAAAAGGAGAAGACCAAGTCCACAAAGTTATCTTCTGACCTACACACACACACACACCTTGGCCATCTATGCCCTAGGCACACACACAATGATAATATTTTTTGTTTTGTTTTGTTTTGAGACAGGGTCTTATTAGGTAGCTCTGTCCTGGAATTCACTGTGTAGATTAGGCTGGCCTTGAACTTAGACAGTTCTACCTGCCTCTGTCTCCCAAGTGTGGGTAACTATGCCCTGCACAAATTTTTAAAAAGATTGCAGGGCTGCGATGCCCTGTTGCTATGGTCTTGCTGGCTCTCCACACCTGCCTTGTGTGGTTGCTACGTCTTGTTCAGCCTCCTTGCATCCAGAGCTTCTTGGAGGATCTTTAGAGAGCAGGCATCGGTAGGAGAACCATGGCACCACGATTCTCTGCAGACTTACTTCCCTGCATTATCTGGAGAAGAATGGCAGTTTGGGTTCTGATCATTTTAAATTTTTTTTTTTTTTTTTTTTGGTTTTTCAAGACAGGGTTTCTCTGTGTAGCCCTGGCTGTCCTGGAACTCACTCTGTAGACCAGGCTGGCCTCGAACTCAGAAATCCGCCTGCCTCTGCCTCCCAAGTGCTGGGATTAAAGGTGTGCGCCACCACCACCCGGCTCAAATTTTTTTTAAATGTTGGTTTTATTTATTTTATGTGCGTGGGTGTTTTGCCTGCCTGCATGTGTATGTACCATGTGTGTGCCTGGTGCCAGTGAAGGTCAGAAGAGGGAGTTGAACGAGCTAGGACTGGAGTTATGGATAGATGCCACTGCCTGCCATGGTGATGCTGGGGACACACCTGGGTCCTCTATACAAACAAGTGCTCTTAAATGCTGAGCCATCTCTCTAGCCCAGTTTTTAAGATTTGTTGTTGTTTGTTTGCTTGTTTGTTTGTTTTGAGACGGGAGTCTCATGTAACTCAGGGTGGCTTCACTATGTAGCTGAGGTTACATTGAATTCCTGACCTATTTTTATCTCCTGAGTGCTGGGGTCACAGATGTAAGGGCTACCATATCCCACCTCAAATTTGGCTTTACCTTCTGGGGAACAGTCATCAAACACACTTGCAACTTTACAGAGGTTTGAAAGGTGCACTGATTGGCTGCTGTGTGTCCTCCAGCCTCCCTGCTCTGAGACACTTGCTACTCCTACTCAGAGGGCAGGACTAAGGACAGAGCATTCTGTCTCCCCCCCCCCTCCTTACAGCACTTTCCCTTGGAAGGAGTCTTTATTGCTGCGTAGTTCCTTGACTAAGTCCCTCATCCTGTGCTAGCATGAAGCTTCTGGCCCACTGGGCATGGGTCTGTTCCCTCCCTCCCTTCTTGCCTTCCATCTGCTTTCATCCGCATGTGCATGTGCCTGTGCACATGTGAGTGCGTTCCGCGTGTATGCAGAAGCACCTCTGACACAGGACAAGCCCTCCCTCACACAGTGGTGGCAGTTGTGATACCCTTCAATTGTGATGTTGCCTCTGGCTTAGGTAAAAGGTAAACTTGGTGGGCTGTGGGCTGACACCAAGGTAGGCGAATCAGATTCCTGTTGCCTGAAGGTTGAGAATGAGATTTCTATCCAACGGCCAGTCTGTGGTGATTCACATGTATAATCCCAACACTTGGGAGATGGAGGCAGGGGGATCAAAAGTTCAAGGTCATCGTTGATGACATAGTTGAGTTTGAGGCTAGCCCTTGATACAGAAACAGGAGGACCCTGTTTGTAAAACGGAAAATGATAAAGAAACTAAGACATTCTCAGATAAAGAAGCCAAGGAAGTGTTTTGATAGTGAAACGAGCCTCAGAAACTGTTTTTGTTACAGAGCACTGACTCCTCTCATGGCATCCGCAACTGAGCATGGGCAACGCAGTGAGACAGATGGCCCCGCAGCTAAGTTCTCAGTGGCCTGTGACCTGGATTTAATCCCACTTGGAAGACGGCAACTACCAAGCCCAGAAGTCTTCTTTCTTCCACATCTGTACTGTAGTACCAAAGGAGAACACACACACACACACATACACACACACACACACACGTGCACAATTAAGTTTTCTTTCTTTTTTTTAAGTAGAAGCAGGCAGCTGGAACTGGTAACTCACTTTAACCCCAGGGTTTGGGAGGCAGAGGCAGGAGGATCTCTCTGTTAGAGGCCAGCCTGGTCTATAGAGTGAGTTAGTTCCAGGACAGCCAGAACTACACAGAGAAACCTGTTTTGAAAAACAAAACAAAAAAACCACAAAACAAACTAAACAAATAACAAGCAAACAAACAAAAACAGAAGAAGGCTGAATAGCAGGATACCCCTGCCTCCATTTTGTGTGTCTCCCTCCACTGGAGACTTCTTACCTCTGTATGTAAGTCGTCAGTCACTCAAGCTAATGTCTGTACCACTTCCCTCTGAACTGAACTGAGGCAAGTCACCTTTTAAGTATGTCAGATGCTTGAAGGATTCCTAAAGTCACCAGTTATTCTAAACTTGGAACCACCTTGTTCTTCAGAACAGTGGAGCGACCAAGGACAGAGCCATTACTCACCACCAGGGGGCACTGGTTCACTATAGAAGTGGCTCCCGGAGCAGGCACAGTTCTCCCCTGAGAACCTGTTTGTCTCTTCAAGTGATATGGATTTCTTCAAGCCACTTGCAGAAGCAGAGTTCAGGCAGTGATTAACCAGACCCCACACTGTTTTTAATTACACATAGCTCACTATTCCTGGCCCCTAAACATGAACTAAGATCACTAGACCCTTTTATCTCTCCCACTTGCTAGCATACATTTAAAACTAAATAAATAATTTTTGTGTGTGTGTGTGTGTTTTTTTTGAGGCAGAGTTTTTCTTCTGCATAGCCCTGGCTGTCCTGGAACTCACTCTGTAGACCAGGCTGGCCTCGAACTCAGAAATCCTCCTGCCTCTGCCTCCCAAGTGCTGGGATTAAAGGCGTGCGCCACCACCGCCTGGCCTAGACTTAACTTTTAAGAGAAGATTTAGGTTCCGGGCAGAAGCCGCAGAGAGAAGTCTGCCCCACCCATCAGTGACATCCTCCATTACAGCGGTACATTGCAACTGACAATGGAAAATCCGCAATTTGTGCTGGGGGTTCACACTCTGGCTGTGGAATAATTTGTCGGGAACACATGGAGAATCTTCCATTTCTTTAGGGTACATATCTGGGGTGAGGTTTATTCTGTAGTCACCCTATGTCCCACTCTGTCCTGCGGGTTTGGACAATGTATGATAGATAGTGTGTAGCCACTTAACAATATCATAGGGAATAGTTTCACCGTCCTAAAAATTCTCTGTGTTCCACATGTCCCCTACTAGACAAAACTTACCTGGGCCTGAGAACTAACCTGTCACAGGTGTATGCTGTGAAAATTTCCACTGAATACATGAAATGTAATTTATTTAAACCAGTAGAGTTTACAAGCTAACTTTAAAAAAATATGTTTTCTAAATTTTAACCCTGATGACAATCTTTTTTAGACCAGGCTGGTCTCAAACTCATAAATACACTTGCCTCTGCCTCCCAAGGGCTGGGATTAAAGGCGTGCGCCACCACTGCCCAGCTCCCTGATAATAACCTTGATGGATTGTTACACCGTCTCTCTGAGCCTGACACTTTCCAAATGCCTTCTCTGGGTTTGAGTGGGTATTTCTCAATCTGTTTTCCTTCCTAAACCATAGATTAAAAAAAAAATCTAGCCTAGCGAGGAAAGACAGATTTTCAAAACATAACTAAGTGGCAACTGGCTTCTCCGCTACTTGATTGTAGCTAATTTCCTACGATGCTCTGACTTTTCAGCTAGATCTGTTTCTTCAGTGAAGCTTCTGGCATCTGGCCACGGCTCATACCTGTAACCCCGCAAGAGAAATGCATTGCCCTAAGCAGGGGTCAGCCTGGGCTTCACGGTGAGTTGTAGGTCGGGCTGGTACAGCCTGAGATCCTGTCTCAACCAACAGCAAGAAGAGGGCTGGGGGGGGGGTAGGGGTGGCTTAGTTGGAAAAGTGCAGGCCATCTAAATGTGAGAAGCTGCAATCAGCCTCTAGGACTGAGTGGAGAGCCAGGGGCAAGAGACTGTGGAGGCAGAGACAGGAGGCCAGGCTGGGGCTTGGTGGCCAACAAGTGTGACTGAATTACTGAGATGGAGAGACCCTATCCCCCACAAAAATAATGTGGAGGAGCAAGTGAGAAGGACACATGAGGTCAACCTCTGTCAGACAGACACACACACACACACACACAATGTTACAAACTATAAAAAACAGTCCAAGCCAGGCATGCCTTGTATCCCAGCACTTGGGAGGCAGAAACAGGCCAATCACTGGGGATTTGAGGCCAGCCTGGTTTTCATGGTAAGTTCCAGGCAAGTCAGTACTACGTCGTGAGACTATGTCTCAAGAAAAAAATAATAAAATAAAAAATTCCTTCAGCCTGCTGGCTTCACAGGGTAGTGTCACAATCTCCAATTCATTACAATACAAGACGTTCAAGTACATAAAATTCACATCAACTTTTCTCTGAGGGCAACTGGGGGAAAAATGTCATTAAATCCCTGCAGCGGCCCAGGTCTTCTTTTTCTGGATCCTTAGCATAATTATTACTGACGATAGACCAGAAACCTGTGCATGACAGAGACTAGATGAATGTCAATCTCTCAGCGCTGATGAAAAGCACACACTGACTATGGGCTGCCTGCGTCGTGCGCCTTGGCCAAGCTCCAAGAAGACAAACACCCAGACCTGGAATTATGATTAAATCTGCTCAATATCTTTCAGCCGGGCTCGTCTTAAGCCTGCATATAATAGTGATTTTTAATAAGACCGAATTCCACTTTCTTGTCAACCTACTATTCGTTTTTAAACCCTGTGCCCACCCACACGCTAGGATGGTGTCCGTCTTGCTCCAGGCAGCCGTCCCCCAGAGTCTGCACAGTGCCTGGCTCTTAGTAATCCCTCAGTGAGTTTGTACTGGCTGAACAGCGGAGGATGCTGGTGAAACCCACTTAAAAAATAGATAGGAGCCAGGCAGTGGTGGCACACGCCTTTAGTCCCAGCACTTGGGAGGCAGAGGCAGGCGGATTTCTGAGTTCGAGGCCAGCCTGGTCTACAGAGTGAGTTCCAGGATAGTCAGCGCTACACAGAGAAACCCTGTCTTGAAAAGCCAAGAGAGAGAGAGAGAGAGAGAGGCCGAGTACAGCAGTGCACACAATGACCCCAGTACCTGGGAGGCAGAGACAGAAGGATTGCAAGGTTAAGGCTAGCCTGAGCTACACAGCAAGACTCCATCTCCTAATAAAATAGAGCAGTAACAAACAAACCAAGAACCAGAAGATAAAAAGTTGAGTGACTAAAATAATTTCATTACGTCTTGAGTTGGGGGACTATGAAGAACTCATCAGACATCACAAAGGGTTTTTGTTTGTTTGTTTGTTTGTTGTCTTTGTTTGTTTGTTGTTTGTTTTTCGAGACAGGGTTTCTCCGTGTAGCCCTGGCTGTCCTGGAACTCACTCTGTAGACCAGGCTGGCCTCAAACTCAGAAATCCTCCTGCCTCTACCTCCCAAGTGCTGGGATTAAAGTCGTGCGCCACCACTGCCCAGCTTATCACAAGTTTGTTAACACACACACACACACACACACACACACACACACACCATTCAGATGTCTACTATTTGCTGATACCGGTTTAGGTGTTAGAACAGCAGGAGATAAAGGGACCAAACACCCCTGATCAGCCCGTGTGTACGGTTCAGTGGTAGAGCGCTTGCCCAGTAGGCACAAGGTATGGACGCCCACCTAGGAAACAGTCCGGGGCTGAATCACTCTTATTCCAAACAATTATCAAGATCAGTCAGTAAATGTGCCACAGAGAAAAATGAACCACGAGGAAGGTTCACAGGGTCTGGGGTCGGGGCGGAGAGAATTACACCCCCCCCCCGTTGCCCCAATTGTCAGTTAGGTGTCCAGGGACAGCGGTGTTGAGAGAGTGACATTCTACAAGAAACCCCCACCCCGACCCCATATAGGGAAAACTCACAGGTAGCTGGGAAGAGTCCTCAGGCATCAGGATCAAAGTGCACAGGAGTTGCGGGGGGGGGGGGGTTAGGCGGGGAGGAGGGTGTTGGGGGGAAGGCGTTGTCCACGGATGACTACACAGAACAGGAGGACGTGGAACACCACACGATGAGACACAGACACGGTACAGACCGAGCCTTGGGGGAGGAGAGAGCCTGTGGGGGGAGAAGCAGCATGGAGTCCGACTCATTCGCTTCCCACAACTGCTTAATATAATACTTTCTCTATAAGTGCCAGGTGTCTGAAGACTGGCGGGCGACAGCCAGTGCTGGTTGACAAGTTCGTTCCGGAAGCATCCATTTCCCGGCCATTTTAGCTTTGAGAAGCCACTCATGGTCTTTGACTCATGGCCCCTTTTAAGTTTTATTGTCAGTCTTTTTCTGAGTATGTGTGCGCATGCGTGAGGAGATCAGCAAAGATTTGTGGGATTTGGTTCTCTCCTTCTCTCCATGTGCTTTCCAAGGAAGACATTTAAGTATTTGGATAACCCATGATTTCTTTATCTATCCTCAGAATCAGCAGGTTTGGGGCTGAAGAGCTGCCTGGGTGGTTAAGAGCACGGGTTGCTCTTCCAGAGGACCCAGGTTTGAGTCCCAGCACCCATTCCCGGCTCAGAGGATCTGGCGCCCTCTTCTGGCCTCAGCAGACACTGCACATAAGTGGTCCGTATACGCACATGCCGGGAAAACATCCATACACATAAAATAAAAATAACTAAATCTTAATTTTTTAATTAAAAAAATTAAAAATCATCAAGGTAGCAAGCGCAGCTTCTCCTCTCCCTCCTCCTTAGCATCCCTCTCCCTCCCTCATGCTTCCCCTCCTCCTCACTCCTGTAACATCAGCACTGTCCTTGGGCTCCAGGATGTGGACCCCGTTGCTTGACCTCCACAGCCAGCACCACTGAGGAAGAGTTACTGAGAAAAAGGATAGCAAGAGAAATCCCAGACACGCCTTCTTGGCCAGCTTGTGCACTGAGAACAACATTGTTTTAAACACTGGTGGTCTGTTTTGACCCAGATGTTGCCCAGAGAGTCCCCGCTGCTGGGACCTGGGTCGCTGCCAACCCTCTGTTTCAAACTGGCTCTCTTCACGCATCCAGAGAGTCCTGACTGGTGGTTAAATGGCGGTCCTTATCCACAGCCTCTAACTTTTCCCGGTGGATCAGTGGGTGTGCCAGTGTCTTATAAATTATCTAGGGGCAGGTGTTGTGGTAACTGTATGTTACCCAATTTCCCTCAGCTTTCTTTGTATAAGGATACAGGTGATTTAATTTAGAGATAATAATTGTGATTTAATTTAGAGATAATAATTCCATCTAATATTCATTTTGCCAAAACCTTTTTTCCTACATAAATTAGCATACACACACACACACACACGCACACACACACACACACACACACACAGGTAGAATCTTCTGTGGGGGACCTACATTTCAATCATGTATCTCATCACTGTGACAAACACCTCAGTCTAATGAAAAGGAAAAACTTATCGGGGGCCAGTGATTTCAGAGATTCCAGCTGCACCCGGTACTATGGCCCTGAAGTGAGACAAGATCCTGTTGGCAGAAGCTTCCAGTCTCATGGTGGCCAGGAAGCAGGGACCGTCACAGGACGAGGCCAGGACAAGACATGTCCTTTTAGAGGATGATTTCCATGACCCGCTCTCCTTAATTAGGCCCTACCTTCCACAAGGCTTCCACCTCCCAGCAGGCCATTCATTTGTTGAATCCATCAATAGATTTATCCATTCATGAAGATAAAACCCTCAGGATCCAATGAATCCTCCAAAACCTTCCGGGGAGGCTGGGGGATTAGCTCTGTACCTACCACCAAACTCAGTGAGTTTGATGCCTGTGACCCACACGGTAGAAAAAGCAAGCTGATTCCCACAAGTTGTCTTCTGACCTTCCCACGTGCTCTGTGGAATACGCGCGCACCTTCTGCACACAAAGAAATAAAGTGCAATATAAAAAAATTAGCAATGAGCTGGAGGTGATGCCGCTGGTCTTTAATCTCAGCACTTGGGAGGCAGGGGCAGGCAGATCTCTGAGTTTGAGGCCAGCCTGGTCTACAGAGTGAGTTTCAAAACAGCTGGAGTTACACAGAAAAAAAAAAAAACCAGTCTCAAAAAAAAAAAAATTAGGGATGGAGAGATGGCAATCATATTAGCAAACAAAGAATCTCCTTGCTAGCTTGAGAGATGGCTCAGAGGTTAAGAACATTGACTGCTCTTCCGAAGGTCCTGAGTTCAAATCCCAGCAACCAGATGGTGGCCCACAACCATTTGTAATGAGATCTGATGCCCTCTTCTGAGGGGTCTGAAGACAGCTACAGTGTACTCTCATATAATAAATAAATAAATAAATCTTAAACAAGACAACAAAAAAAATCTCCTTGCTACTTTTTATGGCTACATAGTATTCCACCAAACAGCTGCTGAAGACTTTCATCAGTCTCTAAATGAGGCCATCTTAAAGCTGTCTCTGATGTGCCACTCTGTCCAGCAATGCTGAAAAAAACAAAAACAAAAATAAAAAAACAGCCTTTGAGTGTACCAATCCACCCCAGACAAGTTTATCTCTAGGATAAATTTCCAATTGAATCCAGTTGAAGGAACTGCTTAGTGTAGTTTGAGAGACTCATTAAAGTGCATCTCGGACCGATGCAGGATGGGAATGTTTGACAGGCCACCCAGTGTTCTCACCAGAGGGAGAAAATAAACATCTGGAAAGGCAATTTCCCCTGTGCAGTTTGAACCTGCCTCGCTTGTTATACCCCTGGGGCTGGTTAATTACAAACAGGATAACCGGGACACAAGAATGGGCGGGGAGACTGGCAGGGAGCCAACACTTCCGTGAACCCCTGAAGTCCTTGACGGTGTTTCGTGGAAAAGAGGGAGAAGACGAGGGGCCAGGGAGTGAGAAGGAGACATGGCAGCTGGGGGGGAGGGGAGTTTGGAAGCTGAAAGAGACAATGCCAAGTGCAGTATTTTGTTGACTTGCTCGGAGACTCAGACTGAGCAATACCTGAGATTTCAAACAGCAAAACTGGAAAAGCGCATTCCTTATGAATTTTTAAAATCAGCTCGGTCTCCTCGTCTGAGACCTATAAATTAGAAGGAACACAGAGAAGCTCGCGGGTTTAATTCTTCTGTTTCTACGCTAAACATTATCAGCGTGACTCAACCCAAAAGTTAAAATTGGCGTCTGTTCTCTTGATTTTCTCCTCGCCACAGGTAGCCGGCTGCCACCGAGAAGCGATCAAAGTCAACTGAAAACTTAGAATTCATTTTCTGAAGGGAATTCCAGCCCTGGAACTCGCCCACACAGAGCTGTGTTCGCAAGCGGATAATTGATAGCGAATACATTAAAAGAGAAAACATATTCACGATTCCTGAAATAAGCCAAAGTCTACCGGGAATGTCTGGGAAGAAGATTTTTAAAAAGACAAATAAGAGGGCTCCGTAGCACCCCGACTCTCCGAGATACTGGGGATGAACTCTGGTTCTCATGACTTCTGTATTTGTTTGGGTTTTACTGCTGTGAACAGACACCAATGACCAATGCAAGTTTTATAAAAGACATTTACTTGGGGCTGGCTTACAGGTTCAGAGGTTTAGTCCATTGTCATCAAGGCAGAAGCATGGCAACATCCAGGCAGGCATGGTGCAGGAGGAGCTGAGGGTTCTACACCTTTATCCAAAGGAAACCAGGAACAGACTGGGCATCTTCAGGCATCTAAAAGGAAGATCTCTAAGCCCAACCCTACAGTGACACACTTCCTCCAACAAGGCCACACCTTCTAATAGTGCCACTCCCTCGGACAAGCATATACAAACCATCACAGCATCCCAACATGGGGTTCCATCCAGAAGCCACAAATACCCTGAGGTTTTTTTTTTTAATTTATGCACATGAATATACTGTAGCTGTCTTCAGACACAGCAGAAGAGGGCATTCGGATCTCATTACAGGCGGTTATTAGCTACCATGTGGGTGCTGGGAATCCAACTCAGGACCTCTGGCCAAGTCCGTGCTCTTAACCAAGGAGCCATCTCTCCGGCCCCAACACCCAGTTTTTAAAGTGTATATCAATCGTGTAAAATAGCGGGCTTCACTGTGACTTTTTCAGATGTACATATAATGAACCTGGGTCACTCTCAGCCTCCGCGGTGGCTCTGATGTTTTAACACTCAGTTCCCAGTTGGTGGCGCTGTTTGGGGAGGTCTAGAAGAGGTCGCCTTGCTGGAGGAAGTACATCCCTGTACTTCCTGGGGGCGGGCTTTGAGGGTTCCAAGTCTCACAAAGCTCCCAGTTTGTGTTCCCTGCTCTTGCAGTTCAAGGTGTGAGCCCTCTGCTCCTGCTCCTGCTATCATGCCTTTGTGTTGCCATCAGGGACTCTAACCCTCCGGGGTTGTAAGCCCAGGTAAGGTGACTTGGTCATGCTGGTTTATCGCAGCAAAGAACGAATCCACTCTCTTCCTCTCTCTTGTTCCTCTCCCTTCCCTCCTTTTTTTTTTTTTTTTTGGTTTTTCGAGACAGGGTTTCTCTGTGTAGCCCTGGCTGTCCTGGAACTCACTTTATAGACCAGGCTGGCCTCGAACTCAGAAATTCTCCTGCCTCTGCCTCTCAAGTGCTGGGATTCCTAATAATCGGGCTTCTATGTTCATAT